>PITA01000892.1:49639-228137 GCA_004023965.1 Spilogale gracilis
TTTCAGAGTTCATGTGGGCTCTGGAGGGGGAGTAGCTTGTTCAAGGCTGGCCTGGGCACGGGGGTACGGGGGGGGAATTTCAGAGTTCATGTGGGCTCTGGAGGGGGAGTAGCTTGTTCAAGTATGGATGAAGGAAGTGCTATCCGGAGGGCATGGCTTCTTGACCAAGAATCAAGTCAACCCTCATCCCTCGGGGAAGCTTCTCACATGCTTCTTTGTTCTTTGTGCCAGGAAAGGGGGTTTTCCTCCTCCTGAATGTTTAGAACATGAGCCCCAGTGTGGTCTTCACTTTGACTTCTCACTTATCCACACAAGCCTCAGGTCACACCCTCTGGCCACTTGTCGGCACTCTGGCACCATGGGTCGGACCCTTGCCTGTCAGCAGTCTCCCCATGCCTTAGCCACTTGAATCCTCCAAACTGTCTGTTCTTAGACTTTTTTTTTTTTTATATGGTTTTGGATAGGCTTCCTATTCTATATAAGAACATGTCCCAACTCCTTGGTTTAGCACTTAGGGTCTCTTCTAGTCTATTCCAAACTTAACTCCCCTTTCAGCCTATTGTCCTTTCCTGCCATTATGTCTCTTGTCCCCTGCATGACTTAATTAGCTTTAAACATGCCAATAACTTTCATTTATTACTTCACCACTTTGTACTTGCTGTTCTTTTGGTTTCCAGTTTCTCTGCAACTACTGAGCTCTTTTGTCTGAGGTGTGACTTACATGTGCTTCTTCCGTGAGGCCTTCCCTAGTACTCCAGCCCCAACATTATCAGCGGAAAGCCCTTCAAGACAGGTAAGACACAATAACAACAGTTGCAGCTCACTGAGTGTGTGCCAGGACCTCTTCTCAACACTTTACACCTATTAACTCTTGTAATCTTCTCAACCACTCTGTCTTCATTTTATAAGTGAGGAAGCAAAGGCACAGACAGGTAATGGCCCTTGCTCAAGGGGCTCAAGAGGCAAGAACTCAAGCAAGGAAGTCTGGTTCCACCTCCTCCTCTTTCTCTAAGTGCTTACCCCCGTATCAGCGAGCATGAAGACTGTGGAGGGCAGGAAACGTTCTGTGCTGAATGTTGTACCTTGTACCCCTTATGCAAGATGCTTTGGGGCTTGCTTATGACTCCAGGAAGACATACTGATGCTTAATAAAAATTTATGGAAAAACTGAAGATTTCTTGGTAAGTCAGATCATTCCAGTTCCTGCAGCTTTAGGATGGGAAAGAAAAACCAAAGAGGGAACTTCTGTTTTCAAGGATAGCTTGTGTCTGACATTACTTTAAATCAGAGAACACTGATGGAAGAAATTATTATGACTTTTAGAGTCTCTATGAAAACAGATCTACGAGTTAGTTTGAGTTACATGGGGCCTCTGCAAACTTCATTCCTTACTTTCAATGTAAACTCCACTCTCAATGCCCTGCAGGACCCAAGCGAGCTGTCCATTTTCCTGCACACACCTCATTCACCTTGGCACTTCTGAGGTGGCCCGTGTCATAGCAGAATCCCCAAAGTTCGCCTGCGTCTTCCCAGAAGGTTATAATCCGGACTGTGCTTTGCATGTGTGCATTGTGTGGGGCTGAGGTGATGGTAGGCCAGAGGGGACTTCATCAGTCTTTATTTCACTGCATAGAAGTAGTCAAGCCAGAATATTAATACCATGGTAATTGCGTCCTCCTTTCGTGTTTACAGAGAGGGAGGAACAGCTGGGGTGGCTGACATCCGAAACAGGCGCCGCTGATGGTTACTCGTGCAGCAGATGGGCTTGGGTCATGAATGAGCAGCAAATGTGAAAAAGATTCACAGGGCTGAGCCAGGCTTGCTTTGTGCGAAACTGGTTAACCCTTGCTGCTTGCCACTGGTCCATGGTTTGCATTGCTAGGCTGCTGCTCTTTGTGGTCAGGGGTCTGGTCCCACGAGAAGGGGCAAGACTGGACGGGAAGGGGCAAGAGAAGAGGTGAACACATGTGAGGAGGTCAAGACACAGCACATACCCTGCTATGAATGAATGGAGACGAAGCCATAGGCCTGCTTTCAAACTCCTGGCAGATGTGTAAACCAAGAGATGGCGTGGCCCCACAAGGAATAGGGAGTTGATCAAATGGGATCCTGGACATGAATGGATTTAAGAGGTGTCAGAACATTCCCATTTCCCAATAACCCCTCCCTGACTAACTTCTCACTAATGCCCGCAATTTTTTATTTAGGAAAGCGCTCCTTCATATCACATAACTCAGGGAGGCTCATTGAAATGCAGTGTCCTTGAGAGGGGTGATGTTTTGAGACTTGTCAGTTTTTAACATTGCCATATGCAAATTGGTTTGTGAGATCCTTCCAGACTCCCTCATTCCCAGCTCTCAGGGAGCAAGTCCCGGTGGGGCTGGGCAAATGACGGGGAGGGATTGAACTGAGGAGGGACCCTGAGCATTATGAATGCCCTCAGCATCTGGTTTTCTGTGGCTCTGCCACTTACTAACCATGTGCTTTGGGGCCAAGAGTTGACCCTGGGACATGTAACCTGACCAAGCTTCAAGACCCTCATTTTAAAAGAGAAATAACAGGTGTTATGAATAGGTCATAGGACTTGTGCAGATCAAGTAAAGCAGAGATTTTGAAGGCATCTCAAGACCTCTGATATACAAGGATAAGGCAGTTGTGGTGTGGTGATCATGGCTAAAGTGATAGTATGGGTAGCAGGAGTTCTTACAACGGGAGGCATGGTGTTTTTCAACAACTCCACATGATATTTGGTGAGTAGGTGGGGGAAGTGCAGGTAGAAAAGCCTCTTATGGCTCAAGTAACCAAAGCCTTCACTATAGGAGGCATAAAATGGCTAAACAGAAACAACTCCTGAGTTGCAGTTATGGAGGGATTCCTGTCACCATTACACAGAAAAGGGCATAATGTTCATATTTCTGTTTAATATCAGGGGATGCTCTGACCTAATCCTAATCCAAGTTAAATCCAGATTTCAACTCCTTCCATGGCCATCAAGGGCAGGGAATCACAGGGACAATTTAGAACTGCATAGAAAGAGGAAGAGCTAGAGGAGAAATAGGAGAAAATGCCAACTCCTTAAGATCTAAGCAGGGTAAGGCAGTCAATATTTCCAGATGGCACTGGCAGAAAGCACAAATTATTAGCAATTCCTGTTAAATACTGTCCTGAAAATTAACTTTGAGCAACCTCATCAGCAAAGACAATGATGGAAATCTCTGATTTGATAAAATGAGGCTTGAGGGGAGATGTACTAGTTAAGAAAAGCACCATCCAGGTGGAGAGAAATCAGCAGAACTTGATGGAACACAGCACAACACTAGATCATTTCCAGTCAATGAGTTCACAACAGCTCCTAAATGGGAAAGAACTGCAAGTTTACCGCAGAGTCACTTCTTTTTGATCAGTGATGATTATATTATATATTAATTAGCATTGTCTCGTTTATTAAAATAGTCTACTTACATTTCAGTAAATCATTTATCTTCATTAGGTCTCGAGTAAAGAAACACTTGAAGGTATTTTTACAGGTAGACATGAGATGTGGTGGGTTGGACTGACCACCATAATGAGCTCATATAAATTTCTAGGCAGCAACTCAAGTAATAGGTTGGGCTGGCAATTTGATTTGCTTCACAAGACACAAGCTTACAGCCTGAGTTCTCTCCCAATTCTAGCTCTAAAGCTCTCACTATTTTTACCTCAAATCATCATTTGATGGCACATTCCTTGAAACTCCACTCTTGCTGGCTCCCCACCTGGCATGAAGTATAAATGGCCACTTCGATCTCTCCTCTCTCTCCTACTTTGACCCCTCCATCATCACCTCTTTCATTCCCTCTGCTCCTTCACAGGACCACACTCACCCTTGAGGAGTTGACATCCTTGGAAATGCTGAAGCTTAGCTCTGTGGTGAATCTTCAGCAAATTAAAAAACTGTTCCTCTTCTTACCTTTGAGTTACCCTTGGAAGACAACCAAAGCCAAACTTTTGGTGCCTCTAACTATTTAGAGTATTTAACAACCACGCTCCATTCTCCAGAAGTGGGCAAAATATAATTCCAAGTACCTGCCACATCCATGACCTCATCTGAGGCCATCAGCCATGGTAGTCCTTCATGCACAGATCAAAATGCATCATTCATGTGATTTCCCCTAGTTGGTCACACCTGTGGGCCAGGAATGGGCAACATGGCCAGAGAGTCATCCAGACAGAAGTCAGCCAACTAGCAGACTGGGGAAAAGCTCAGGTCTACAGAGTACTCTGTACAAAACAGTGACTGACTACATCATTCCTTGGGGAGTTTAAACCCAAGCTACATGATGCCTTGACTGCAGAGACAAGGAGACAACATAGCACCACAATGGCAGAGCCCTGGAGTAGAGAAAATCATGGGCTTTCTGCTCAGGAAACACCAAAACATCAGGCAGCAAGGTCTGTGTTTTGTCTTATTATAATATTTTAGTTCTGGTAAAGAATGGGCCCTTCCCTTTGGATCCTTATAAGGAGCAGCTCTGACTAAAGTAAACTGAGTACAACTGCTCTCATCTAAAAGATTCCAAAGGTCTGACTCTTCTTCCATTATCAATGAAGGAAAGCCAGTGTTCCCTCTCCCACCCTCCTACTTGAATGACACAGGCCTAATATGTCCTCCACTGGGCTGCTCCTGGAAAAGAGAACTGTTTATTTCTTAATCCCTTTGATACCAGAAATTAAAACTCGTAGAGTGAAATAAATGCCTCAGACACATCTAATGGAAAGCTAGTCCCAGCCCAGGTACCATCCCTACCCTCTCTATGAGGTCAAACTCTCCACCAAAGCCAGGGAACCCGGAACTTTGGGTTTAAGTAATGACAGCAGAATGGGGCTGAGCTGAGCCAGCCACAGCCCTTGGCATGTCCCCAAGTTAAAGGAACAGCAGGTTGAGGGTTACTTAAGATAGGAACTCTTTAAATAGTTTCCCGTTGGGGATGCTTTGACAAGCCAGCCAAAGTGCCTCCTTTCCCTTGCCCCTCCTCATCCCAACAAATGACAAAGTGCAGGCTGTTGCCTGTAGGTGAGCAGAGTTCTAGGGAAACAAGGAAAGCAAACAAACACTCAATGTGGTTGAAGGGTTCCCAGGCTCCATTTCAAAGGCAGTCCCTTATGGCTTTGTTTGCCCCTGTTTTTCCCAGCATAGGTGTTTGATATCACACAGACCTATTCTGAGATTTCCAAGGAGAGGAGTATTTAGTTTACTGTGGGTAGCCAAGAGTTTCCTAGTTTGAAAAGGGGAATAAGTTACCTGTCTACTGGGTATATTTAAAAGCCCCCAATTGTGTTGGTATCAAGGTACTGATGGGACATGAGAAAGTTCGAACCAGGTATCTAGAAAAAGCACCTACTGCAATGACCTTTTCTGAGACAACTTAGCACTTGGTTGATAGGCAGCTTCCTCACTGGGACGTCATTCCCATTTCCCAGATTCAGATATGGCAGGAGAAGGGCAGGCTATGAGGTGATTGCCTATGCAGGTAAATTTGGAAAAGACTAAACGAATTTTAGAGAAAATAGAAAGTATGAGGTTACTATAATATTTCACCTATCACTGGGGCTTGGCAAAATTTGGAACTCTCAGAACATTTCCCCACTTTGCCTCTGAAACAGACATGATTAAAGAATCAGGGAAACTTTTATTTTTGCTTCCTTACTCTAGCCTATTCAGGTACCAAAACATGCAAATATGTTATGTTATGAAGGAAACAAGAAAATCCATCTTTAACCAGGAAGAATAACATTTAAGGAAGTTTTGAGCTCATATAAATGTCCCTAGGGCCTTCTGTGAGTCACAAAGGGACAGCTAAGAAAGGGGTATAGGCCCCAGAGAGGGGATGCAAGCAGAAAAACCTACAGTGAGGATCTAGTGCTGCCCAAAGAAGCCTAGGGCTCCCATCAGGGATGAGAACAAGGTCTTAAGTCACCTCCCTGCTGCCCTCCTTAGTAGTGGGCTGCATCCTCAGCATTTCTTTTCATCCAGAGACAGCACTGCTCACCCTAGTAAGCCTGCTCTCAGAAATCCTCAGGAAGGTAGAAACAATGGGTAGGGTATAGTGTATCATTTGACTACCCCTTGGGTATTTGTGTTTAAAAGAGGAAATGGTTCTATCTCTAACTGAAAACAGTGCCTCAGTTTGAGGTCTTAGAAAGGTACTTCTAGGAAAATAAACACAACATGGACAATGGTACCTGCCTAAGGATTAGTTTTATATAGGTACTTGTTCCCAGAATATGAGGTAGCATTGTTAGCAAAGACTTTCTTTAAAAAAAATCAAATCAATCAGAAGACAATAAAGCCCTCCTTTTTGTCTACCAGTTACCTCCCCAGCAAAGCCCAGCCCCAGGCCACATGTAGGAAAGGGCCCCAGGCAGTATGCCTAAGCTTGGGTAGGCAGGATACTGTCAGTTTAATACAGCACCTTCTAAACTTTAGACTATTCCAAACTTGAGGCCATCATGAAGCCAGGGTATGAATTGTCTTCACATACACAGGCCTTGTGTTTGAGTGATAGACAATACCTCTGCATTAAGCGTGGGAATCCCTTACCTACTATTGCTATCAGTAAATGAGTCACAAGGCCTACAAAGAAATACATGTCTAACCAATGTGGCACACCATTAGAACCACTTGGATGGATGCCTCTGCCCTAGGCATGTCCAGGTCATACTCTTCTGAAGTAAAACACAGCCCAGGCAGAGGGAGGAGACCATCTGGGAAGTAGGCCCAGCCACAGAGTTGGCACCAAGCCCCTCTACTTGTGTGACCTGCAGTGTGGGTCTGCCATCAGCCCGGGATGGCAATGAGAGCCAACAAAGCCAATGTCCATAGTGGTTACTGTGTGTGGGTATTTTTTTAAGGAGCTTGATCTTGATGGTGTCACATGATCCTCATCTTGCAGATGATGAAACAGACTTAGAAAGGTGAAACTATTGGCTTAGCCATATCCCTATGCATAGTAATGGAATGAATGCCCAATAGGGTGCCAGGTGTTAAGAGAGTTAAAAAAGCATAAGAGAAAGGCTTAAACACATAAGAATAGCACCTGATTTCAAAACTACAAGGCTTTAATTCATTCCCCCTTAGATGTTGTCTAAGTCTAAGGGCCCAGTGGAAGATACGTGATTCCCCTCAACCCCTGTGAGAGTTAAGGAGTCAAGAGTAATCCACATAAACAATTCATATCCAACTAAAGTTGGTGGTCTTATTTCAATCTACGTCTCTGAAAAAAAAAAAACCATTTTCAGTTTGAGGTGAACTTTAAAATATGTAAAAGTACAACTGTATGTTTAATAAATTCCATTTATTGAAAGTAAAAATGCATGCAATAAAAATTCACATTTATATATATTCAATATATCATTTGATTAAAGAAATAGAAAAATCCTGATACTTTTAGGTTGTTATGTTAGTAGGAAGCAATATAAAATGACTAACTACAATTGTGCTTTTCATTTTTCTTGCTGACCTTCCTTAAATAAAAAAATCAGACAAACTAAAAAAACTTTTATAAGTAATACAAATAATCCATAACTCTATCACCTATCAATATTGAACAAATAACATTCTTTATAATGTTCAAAAACTTAAAATCTTCAAAAGTTGTTGGAAAATACCTTTGTGGGGTTTTTTTGGAATTGTAACGGTTGTATTCAAATTTGCTTATTCAGGTGATCAATTTTTGTTGTTTTACATAAAGTTGTTCTGAACAACCCTGTTCTTACTGATGTGTTTATACCTCTGATTGCATCCTCGGGATGCATCCTAGAGCAGAATCACTGGGTCACAAAGTCTGAACTCTTTAAGGTTCTTGACACTTATGATCTAATTGCTTTCTGGACAGGTTTAAACAGTTTGCTTTCCCATTAGCAGACTGCAGGAGTGTCTGTGTCCTGTGGGGACAATTTGCACCTTCTTTCTTGCCCTGAGATTGATCAAATTATCTCCTTTAGCTAGGATTCTATTAGTAAATAAGTATTTTCTTTTCTCTCTTTTTTAGAAGATTTTATTTATCTATTTTATGGAGAGATAGATAGGGAGAGTAGGGACACAAGCAGGGGGAGTGAGAGAGGGAGAAACAGGCTTCCCTCAGAGGAGGGAGCCTGATGAGGGGCTCAATCCCAGGACTCTGGGATCAGGACCTGAGCCGAAGGCAGACGCTTAATCACTGAGCCACCCAGGTGCCCCAGTAAATAAATATTTTAATTATTGAATTGGATCAAAGGTTAACACATGAAGAATATTAAGCTTAAGATATTTATTGTAGCTTTCTCCCCCAGTTTGATGTTTATCTTCATGTTTTCCTGAGATGTATTATGTATAGGCCAGGTAACCTACTGATCATTTCTTGTGTAATATCCCTGTACTTTTTCTTCCTTTTTTTTTTCTATTGCTTTTAATTTTAAAAACTTTATAGCCAAGATCTTTAATAAATAAAAATTCACTTCATTTTTTGCCAAATCACCAATTTTATAAACTATACTTATTGAACAATTCCACTGATTCATCAATTTTTACAACAGAAATATACCACTTGCATTGTTGTTGTACTAAAATCTTAGTATCTTTTAGCAGTTCTCATCTGCTTTTGAACTTGAGAAACATTTGGTCAAGTTCCAAGGACAAATGAAGAAATACAATTGTTTCTGGAATTCGCACAAGTACCAAATCTATAAATTATTGGTCCACCTACCTCTCTGCCTGCCTACCCAGTTTTGTGGCTAATTTTAATTAGAATGCCTTTACTATTTCATCACTAAGTATGATGTTTAAAATAGATGTTCCTGATTATGATAAGGAAATAGCCATCCATTCCTACTTAAATCTTTTATTTAAAAACACCACATATGGTGTTGGAGTCTGTCCAGTGCATTTCAACATCTATTGAGATGATCATATGGTTTTCTTATTACTCTCCTATATGGACTCTTATTCTAGTTAAATTAACCTGCTTGCTCATTTTTTAAATTTTACACTTTTGGGGTTAAGTCCCTCCCTCACCTTTTAAAAAACTTGATGTTATTTTGTATTAGTCAAGATCTCTAGATGTAAGTGATGGGACAGAAAAGGAAATATATCTGATCACTTAACTGAAAAGTCCAGGAGCAATGTTGAGCCAGGAACTCTAGGGGCATCATGAAAGCAGCCTGGCCTTTCCTCGTCTCGGAAACTTCAGACTTCCACCTTCCTACATGTAAGTGCCATGGGAGCGTTTCTTTTCCAACAGCTCCAAGAGTCCTAAGCAGTTTTCGCTTTGATCCCACAGTGCTCACATGTTCAAGCCTGTACCAATCGTGCTGGCCAAGCAAAACCCATTGACGGAGGCTCAGGAAACTTGTCTATACTGAGGCTGGGGGTGGGGCGGACCAAGAGTAGGAGGGGGCTCCCACAGGAATATTAAAGTGCTATTACCAAAAGAATAGGATGGGTTCCAGACATTCACTGTCTGCTATCTACCCTTCATGCCTTGAAACCTCCCAGGATTGAAGATAAGAAGTAACTAGCTGGCTATCTTCTGACCGTGCTGTTTCTCTATTCTCCCTGTCCTACTGGGCTTTCACCTCCTGTTAGTGTGGTGGCAACTCTCCACCAGTCATGTTATTAGGACCAGGAGTTACGGGTCCTAACACCCCAGAGCTCAGTCTGATTTTAGCCTGTGGTGTTCCTCTGGCTCAGGGCTTGCTTGGTATTCCCCCTAAGAAGGTGCCCGCTGTGGGTAGGTCATTGGATGCTGCTGCCCTGGAGGTGAGAATGGTCTCCTTGGCTTCTCCACTCAGTGCTGCTCCCGTAGACAAGTGCCAGTGTCTCCTTCAGGACAAGGATTCGACGGCCGATCCCAGTCTAGGCACAAGGGGCATAAAACCAGAAGGAGGTTACAACTGGTTCTCATGAAATCCTTGCGAACATGGATCGTGGACGCGGATGTCCTTGTTGAGGTCGTATGTTGCAACTTTCTTATTCTTCTCTGAGCCAAGTACTCCCCAGACCTTTTCCCTTCTGTTACTACTTTGTCTGCCTCCAGCATTCTCTATGAAAGCTCCGCTCATTTTGGGTAAGTCTCAAAGGAAAGAGAACAGAGAGTAAAGGGAGTGCTTCACAGCCTAGATTATACTTTACAGCAAGTAATAAGAGCTCCTCTCTGGGGACAGCCACTTCAAGGGGGTCCCACCCCACTTAATCACTTAGGGCATTTCTGAGGATTAAAAAGGGAAGCCTACTCAAGGCTGAATGGAATCAACTTCTAGTCACATTTAAAACATAAAAAAGTCAGAGAAAAATATGTTTTCCACCTTACAGAAATGTTGCAAAAATTAGAAATTAAGACTTAGAAGCCAAACAGGCTTTCTTGGTAGACCGCCCATTCCTTCCATCCATCAGTAAATCAGTGCGGCAGAAAGAGTACATTAAAGTCAAAACTGCCCTTTGAAAGAAAGAGGATTATAAGTGCCAGAGATGATGACATCCACACTGGTGAAGCGACATTAACAATGGGGAGAATGCGACTTTGTGTAGTCGAGGGTAGGGCTGAGGTCAGCTGCTCAGAAGCAGTTTGATGCCTGGAGGCTCTGGGTGGGGAAGGAGGTCGAGAGGGCTGGTGGAGTAACCCAAGTAGGTTTGCCAAGGTTCTGAGCAGGGTTTGGCTGCTTGGGCTCAGACTGCCTCAGTCCAGTGCTGAGAAGTACAATTCCTTCCTTGTGAATCTATTTGTCTTGCACTGAAACCAAAAGAGGGATTTGGTGGTTGTCAGCTGCTTGGAAACCAATAAATATTCTCTACTTACTTGGTTTCTCGTCTCCCTTTCATCTATTGTCTCTGCTTTTCTTTTCCTGAAGGCTTGTTATTCCTCAACCAATTGCCCCTTCCACCGGGATGAATTTAGGGTTGTAGGCAGAGGGCAGTTACCATGTTGGCCCCACAAAAATTCACTGGCGGCCTTTCCTACTGTGAAAGTGCACAGTGAAGGAAAAGGATCGTCTCCTGATACGCGGCTCCACCTGCAGAAAAGAGGAGCAATCTGAGTCGATTCTAAGACTTTGAACTTGCTTGTCTTACTCTACCTTGAAATGGAAGATTCAGAGTCCTCTCCTATGAAGGGATGAAAACAGAATATTGTTGTTTTGCATAAGTAAAAAACTCTCTGGGCATTTGGTCTAAAATGCTGTGTAGTTTAAAAGGTAGTTACATAATCTTATGTTCTTATCTAGTTGCCCAATCTGATCATTATTCAACTTTTTCACCACACTTTCAAACCAGCAGAAATTGTCATTGTTACTGCGCTCTCTCAGGTGAGAAGTGCTAAAGGAATACAGCCTATTGACAACACTAGTTCAAGCCATCTTCACCCTGCATGGCTGGGCTTTGTCCAAGGTGGTACTACCATCCATCCTCACAGAAAGCTGAGAATTCGCTCTGCATGAATTCCAGAATCCCATCTGACACATCACCCTCCGTGACTCCTTCTCCTCTCACTTTCTCTAATAGGAGAATGCAGATAGCAACCATGCCAGAGGCTTCTCTAATACCTTCAGTGTATTTGGTTATTAGATGCCCTGAGATACTTTGAGGTATTAGGTGCCATTGGCACAAGAAATTTGATCTGATTTGAAAATGGGCCATGAATTCCCTGTTCTTTCCTCTGAAAACTCCTTAACACAGATGTTATGACTGAGAATATCAAAAGCACACACTGACCTGAAAGACAGCATCTGTTTAAAATATGTAGAAGCTGTTCATTTTGAATTTATAACATTTAAGTAAATTAATAAATGATGGGGAGGGACTATAACACTATTCTCATTGAAACACTGTCCTTTGCATTATTCCAAGTATAACTACTTGGAATCACACAGGGATCCTTAACCTGTAGGCCACAGGCTCCTAGGAAGGCTTAGAATAATCTCAGAGGAAGGGAGATTTAGTTTGGGAAAAAGCCCATTCAGTAATGTAACATCATTTTATATTGGGCAAGTGATGTTCTACAATACAAACTTAAGAAAGTCAAGTTGGTCAAAATTATCTAGCCAACTGGAGATACACAAAAGGTAAAAGGTGATCTTGTGTATGTGAAAGAGACAGAGAGACAGAGAGCAGGAGACAGAAAGTGAGAGACAGAGAGAGAGGCGTCTGTATGTTTTCTGAGATCCTGGTGGTGGGTATTAAGGAGGGCACGTATCGTGTGGAACGATGGACATTGTATGTAAACAAGGAATTTTGGAATACTGCATCAAAGATCGTGACGTAGTTCATGGTGAGTGATGTAACACAATAAAAAAAAACTCAAAGAAAAAAACAAAGAGTGAGCATTTTAAAAATGGAAAAAAATAAAAAAATTAGAAAAAATAAAAGCTGCTCCTATAAGTAGAAACCTCTATTTCCTTCGTAGAGTTGTTAACTTTTCTGGAACTGCTGACAAGAAAGACCATGTGTTGTCATATTTCTCTGGGAAAGGACATATATCTATTGTGTGTGCATTTGTATGCACCCCACACAGTCATAAGTGGCTTATTTTACCATGACAGTGGTGCAGGGTAAATTACTGTTCTAAGATAATTTATAGACAGTGGTTTGAACCTGAAGGTTTCTTTTCCTTGTTTGGGTGATGGACTCTTGGATATCAAATTTCCTCCGTCTGCACTAGTGTCCCATGAAACTACTTGATTCTAGTGAATGCAGAGCTTGGCAGTCCTTGATGAAGCATATTTATGAGTTAAGTCCAAATGAATCCAAAACATATGGATTAAATTTCCCTTGAAATATCTAAATTAAAGGTGGAAAGCACTTCGAGGAATGCATTGGGGATCTGCTGTTCCTCAGGCCAATTTTAAAGGTTGAGCTATTTTTTCCCAATCGGGGGAGTTTGCCCATGTGGCCCAGTACTCGAAAGTCCCCATCTTGGCTCTTCTGTGGTTACTGCTACCTCAGGGCAGATGGGCCCTGCTATTCTAAGAGTGACTCCACGAAGATTCAGAGGGCCATGCATCAAGCTGAACAGGGAATGCTTTATTGAGTGATACAGCTTAACGTCTCTTCCGGGTTCCTGCCTCATCCAAATCCTTAAGCATGATTAATGCCAAATGTATACGAATAAAAAGAGAGTGAGGAAAGCGTCCAAAAACCATTTTGAGGCAGAACCAAGATGGTTCTTCTTTCCATAAGTCAAAGTTATAGTAAATGTAGCTCAGTAATTTTTTAAAAAGAAAACAAAACAAGAAAAGCTATTCAGTCATCATGGTTTCTTCATTTACAGATAAGCCAAATCTCTCTTAATTTTGGAGACAATAACATGACAGCTGGATATCTACCCTATTGATGGTACATTCGCTTCACATTTGATACTGCAAATTCTAATAGTAGTAACTTCAACTAAAGGTACTTCGATTGAGTCCTGAAGTTTTTATTCCCTTCCCCCTTTTCTTCCTTTGTACATACTAAAGATCATTCAAGGATTTCAAGTCATCATGAATCTAAATAAGGTTACTTTTAAAATTGCGAAGCCTTTTCTACAACTGTTAGGTTAAGCTTGAGAGAAAATGCTTCGTATATATTTTCTTGTCATCATAGGGACTGTGTTTGTTTGTTTGTTTTTAGGAGATTGAAATAATTTTCTCTCTGGTCTTTGGCCTCAACAGAATATTACAATGAAATTAAGGTCTGTCTACAAATGAGTTGAAATCAATATCTTGTAATTTGCTCTATCTATGACCAAATGAAGGGAGCGATTACGCTGTCACTGCAAAGACGCTGACTTTCCTCAGACTAATACCCTCTTCATTGAGGCCAGGGGATCACCAGAAATCAATGTTCTCAAAATATGATCAGGTGCACATTTATCAGAATCCAAGATTGCAACAGTGTCTTTGGAATCAAACAGAATCAAGTATTTTGGGCACCAAAAATGCTCATTCATGTCCACGCTTGGTTCATGCACTTGCAGCTGGCTCAAGGCAACGACTATAAGCTTAAATATTTAAAGAAAAATATGTTCTTCCCCCTCCCCTAAAGGACAGGGAAAAAACGTCTGCACATTAGTGACATTTTTTCATTAAACATCTAATCTTAACATTCAAAGTCCTTATGGATCTACATATGAATTTGGAGAACTGGGTTTTTAATAAACTGTCATTTCAGGACAAACAAATTTAGAAAGTTTTGATCAAAAGACATGTTTTATGGCCAGAAATATCTGATACTTTTGTTTGTATCCACCAAATAAGCAAGGTAATAGCTAGCTTCTCCCTTCTCTATGTAGTCATTACCCTTCTTTATCCTGGTCAACATTGAGTACGGGGAAATTACGGAACCTGCAGGGCAGATGATGCCCTTGTAATGTATTCCCAATGACCCTCAAGTAATAGTTCAGACTTTGGTCTAGAACAGAGCAGTATCTCTCCTGAGTCTATGAGCTTCCCCAGAGAGCCTGAGTGTTTTAGTAAGAAGAGGTCATCCCAAATAGAGATGCTAAATGTATGATGTCTGTTTAGGGTGTATCTGTTCTGTGCAGATATTTTCTCCATCCTGTCATCATCATCCAGGCTCTCCGGGCCAGACCTCCCTGTGCCTTGACCCCCCTGGCTCTCTCCCACAGGCTTTAAATCTGGCTCAATTGTGCACTCTGACTGGAGGGAGCAAAGGGATTCTCCATTATGTATTCAAGACTCAACAGCTGGCTTTTCCTCCATGTTTAATCAAGTCATTGAAAGACAACTTTTAGTGGCAAACCATTCTCCGAGAGAGTACCGATATTTCTGTTTCTTTGTGTCACACACTAAGCATTATCCTTTGAGAAAGAGGACATAAGATGAAAATAATTTCTCCTAAAACCACAAAAGACTATTTTTACATATAGATGTGAGCCTGAAGAACAGTGAAGCCTTCTTTTTATCTCATGTCCTTTGTTCCAAGTACATGGTGTGTGTACATGTCTTCATTATGGACACAACTTACTTTCTTCTTTGTACCAATAGACCCAAATTATTTTAATTTGGTCAACATATGAATAATTTATTTTATTTAGAGCAGTAAATGTCATGAACAAAATTGGCTATATAAGATGGAGAAGTATAATAGGTAAAACAACAGACTAAAGGGTTTGTTTTATTTTGTCTCTTTCCTTTTCACACCTACTTCTGAAGATAGGTACTTGATCCAAAGAGTCATATGTGATTCTAGTGTGGACTTCAATGACATTATGTGCTTCAGATATTGATTAAAGGTACAAAGTTTCTGTCTTGGTCACTTTGTCTGTCTTTGCAGAGATCAATCAGTTTATAAAACAGGGTGATAGAGTCAATTGTCTTTGTGCCTTGTTGTTAAAATTAGCTATTGTTGACTGCTTTTTATCCCTCTTAGAGCCCCCAGGAAGCACTTAATGAACAAGTCCAACCAACTCCAGTGGCCTTAAGTCTGACTCAGGGTGGCCACACAGACAAGTACAAAGTAATTTATTCTTGAGAGTAACTGCAATTTCCCAGGACAGAGGATGCTTGGGTCCTTGGGGATGTATTACAGGATAACCAAAAGTGTTCAGAGAGATGTGGATTAATCTGTATCCACCCTACGAGCCCCGTGATATGCAGTAAGTTCCAGCCACGTCTTGAAACTCCATTTTCCCGTTGACAAGCACCAATCACAGTGTCTGCATTTTGAAATTGTGACGATGATGAAATGAGACAAAATGTGTAAAGAGCTTGACCAAAAGTAGGCTCCAAGACATATTGATCAAACTTCTCAGCACTGGTGGACTAATTCCAAATTCCTTGGCTTAGCATTTATTCGCTTCCTGTATGATGCAGAAAGCTTGGGGGAAGTACAAAGTTTCTGTTATTACAGAATTTGTTTGATCTGCCTAGGTACTAAATATTGCTTAGGGCAATGTCTGTAGTGCTGGCCTGCCTTGATAGGGACAGGAACAAGCATCTTTAGGTTTCCATTTTCTCAAAGAATTAGCAAACTTGCTCAAGAGATTGGAATGGGCAGAGATGTCTCAAATGTTCAGTTATAGCTTGTAAATAGATAATTGTACTCTCCACAGACAAAAATCACTGGATCTAAACATGCACACTTCCAGGTAGGGGAGTGGTAGAATAGCACATAGTAGTATTACTACTACCTTACCTAGAAGCTCACATGATCAGATTGGTAGCTGTTCATACTTTCCGAAGTAAGGAAATGCAATTCCCAATATACTACACACAGTCAATGAACTATTCTACTGATTCCCCCATAAAACCGCCCCAATCTAGACTGAAAGGCTTTTGTGAATTTAAACCAGTCAGAATGCATTGAACTTGAAGACATGTTTCTTCTTCCACTTGAATCAGCCCTATTTGAATAAATGGAGAAGGGTCACAAAAACACTTATCCAATTCTGTATTACACACCTGGGGACATTATTGATCTGATATCTTCATTTTTCTTTGACCAGTGTTTTCAAAAAATGGGGCCAGGAGTAGGAGATTTCAGGAAATACAGTATACAATGAGATCATACAGTATTTACTTTCTAAAATCTCACAAAATGAATTCAAAGCAAGTACACAGCACCAAACATGCACAAGCCTGCAGGAATACACACACACACACACACACGCACACACTTCTTGTAAAAAAAGTATCCTTTTTGATCATAATCTTTGAAGTTATGAATGAGTTAAGAGAAAGATAACCAATTTGGGAAACTGGTGTGCCTCTTGACTACGATCCTCAGAATTAGTCCAAGGGAAAGAAATGGAGACTTCAGAATGAACTTTCACAAATATCCCCCAGCTGAGGGAGATTTAGACAAGAGGAAGTGCGTAGGTCTTGGGCAGGAAGTGAGCAAGAACAAGGAAGACTGTGAAATCAGAAGCCCCTCTTTAACACCTCTGGAAACAAGAAGCTAGGCAAGACTTCTCCTTAGAGAACTGGAGTCACTTTGAGTTGTCATCTCCAAAGGTAAACAGACACTTAGCTGAATGGAAGACAAAAGAGAAAAGAAACAGAGTCAGAGAGTGAGTCCTGAGGGAGTGAGATGCTCTAAGCAGAAAAGGCAAACAGAAAAGTCAATTAATGAATTTTTTCTTCTACTTCTAAGCCAGAAGCTGAGGTCCACAGCTAAGGGTTTTATCCATTTTGCCACTGATTTTCTGGGAGGGGAAGGGGACAGCTACCTAAGAGCTGTGGGTGAGGCAAGGGAAGGGAACACTGGGAGCAGGCTATATAACATTCTGGGGGTGTGTTCTGAATAGGCATGGGAGGAGGAATTTCTATACTTGAAGGTACCCCAAACAGGACAGAGAGATGGCCTGGGTCAGGGGAAGTGAACTCTAGAACACACCCCATAGCCAAACTGTTGAAGGCAGAAATCAGGCCCTCTGAGCACACTGGCTTATTAAGGTGGAAAAGTGCAGCCTTCCCTTACTCCCTTCCAAGCACCTGGGAAAAAGAAGAAAAGTTCAAGCAGACACACACCGTCCCGACTCCAAACTGAAGCTCTAAGGAGGAAGGCGAGTCAAGTAGACAAATGTCCGGAGAATTCATCTGAAGGTTATCAGAATAAAGATCGAATATGCTTTATGGACTTTCTCATAACATAAATGTGTGGAAAAGAAATATTATGGTAACTGGTTACATGGTATCAATATGATGGTAACTAGGGTTCTGCTGGTAAACATAAAACAAGCTGGGAGTGAGGGAAGGTACACAACAATTTGTAGCATTTGCTAATTTCCTGACAGTAAATACTCCTATCATAGCCAATTTCAACCTACCAAAATGACATCAGTGAATGTGAAGTTGGGAAGAGATATAAACATTTGACACTCATGAATCCACTCCGGCACTGCACTGAGGGTAACTATGCAAAAGTTCCACTACAGGAAGCATGCATGGAAGGAAGAGCACACATAAGACAGATAATGCTTACATTCTCTAAGATGATATAAACCAGGAAATAGAAGGGAATTCCTTGCAGTGTGTGTGTGTGTGTGTAACTTAAACAGGACAAAAAGTTTTAAAGGAAAAACATCAAGAGCAACATTGAAACAATATAACACAATTTCAAAGCTAAGGAAACAAATTCAATATCAAAATAAAACAATGATAGAATAAATAAATTATAGAAATATCAAGAATTAGGGGCTACTGTGTGACTCAGTTGGTTAAGCAGCTGCCTTTGGCTCAGGTCATGATCCCAGGGTCCTGGGATCGGGCCCTGCATCAGGCTCCCTGCTCAGCAAGGAGCCTGTATCTCCCTCTCTCTCTGGCTAACTAAGGAAAAAAGGCCTTTTTTTTACTGAAAGAATACAGAAAAAATAAGATTAAAACAATTTTAGAAATCAATGTCTATTAATACAAAGATGATAGATACATTTGAAATAGAAAATTCAACAAATGGTAGAAAAATATACTCTATGGATCAATCTCATTTATAAATATGAAATCAGGGATCTTAAAAACATTAGCATATAAAATTCAGCAGCACCTTAAAAAAAAGCTACAATGCAATCTAATAGGTTTTTCCTTAGAAATGCAAAGACGGTCCGTTATTAAAGCATATAATTCATCATAAATAGATTAAAAGGGAAAGGCATAGTTATTTCAAATATATCAAAACACAATTTAATAAAATTCAACATCCACTGCTAACTTTAAAAAAAGAAGTACTGAGATAGAACTCAGTGGACACTTTTGTGACATTCTGTGTTTGTTTCCATGCACGTGTAAATACGGGCAATGAAAAGTCCTCACCATGTTAATGAGGAAACAAGAGGCATTCTTCATTAAAGATCAAGAGAGAGATGCCCTCTATGACTACTGTATTTATTCTTGCGCTGTAAAAACTAGATGATGCAATTCAGGGACATCTAAAAAGCAAGTAGACTTGTAATGCAGATGCAAAAATTATCATTATTTGCATACTATATTACTGAATAACTAGAAAACTGAAGAGAATCAATTAAAATTATTGGAATTATATCATTTAATAAGAAGCTAGTTACAAAATTAAAATAAAAAGTCAATAGCTGGGATACCTGGGTGGCTCAGCTGGTTAGGTGTCTGCCTTCAGCTCAGGTCATGATCCCACTGTCCTGGGACTGAGTCCTACATCAGGTTCCTTGCTCACAAGGAGCCTGCTTGCCCCTCTGCCTGCCTTGCATGTTCTCTCTCTCTCTCTGACACACACTCTCTCTAACAAATAAATAAATAAAATCTAAAAAAAAAGTCAATAGCCTTCTTATGTGCAAACAATATCCAATTAAGAAATAGATTAGAAGAACATGTTTCTTTATACTTTAAAAATAGGAATTATATATTTAATGTAAATTATGTATATATAAAGGACATGAGAGAAAACTCATATGTTAAACTATATCATGCCTTGCATAGAGATACTGAATTTTAAAAAGATTCACTTATTCATTCACTCAGAAAACATTCACTGAAGGCCTATTATGTAACAAGCACTGTTCTAAGACTTGGGGAGACAGTAGTGAAAAAATGGGCAAAAGTCCCTGATTATAAAGGGGATCTAGTAAAGGAGACAGAGAATTTATCATGTGATATGGTGACCTTTCAAAGAGCTGAGCTGGAGGGGTGGTCAGGGAAGACTCATTGACAGGGACATTTACAGCTGTGTAGCCTGAGGAAGTGGGGGCGCAAACCATGTGTAAAGTCCTCTAAGTGGGAGAGGGTTAATGTATTTAAAAATAGCAGGTAGGGGCTCCTGGGTGGCTGTTATTAAGCGTCTGCTACTCACTCTCTCACTCCCCCTGCTTGTGTTCCCTCTCTAGCTGTGTTTCTCTCTGTCAAATAAATAAATTAATTAAAAAAAATAGCAGGTAGACAAAGTGGTTGGTGTGGAGTAAGAAAGTAATAGGAGATGGGTATAGAAGAAAGCCAGCACTGAACACATTGGGTCTATTGCCCGTTGTAGGGCTCTGGACTGCACTGTGATATGGGACCACGCGGAGGTTTTGAGAAATAGACATGCTCTGACTAGATATTTTATCAATAAGTTCATTCATAAGTTTACAAATATGGACATTACTGAAAGCCTATACCCAAAGCTGCATCAGAAATGGAAAACACTGCAATCAAGGGGGAGTCTTACACAAGGAAAAAATATATAAAATCGTAGAGCAGGCTATAAATCATTCATAGATCATAAACATAGCAAGTCTCTGATGTTATTCAATCACTGGAAAGATTTTTTTTCTGCTTATATTTTATAGGGATCATTTATTTTAATAATCTTAATACCCAACTTATCCAATTTGATTTATTTAAATTACTCACAGTTTGAGGTATGTTTTTTTCTGCTAAGGAAAGTTAAAAAATGATACTGAATTTCATCTGGAAAAATTCAACGTGCAAGGGTAGTCAACAACATTTTGTAGAATAAGAGAAAAAAAGGAGTATCAACCAAACCATGCGTTAACCATATCATGTAGCTATCATAATTAATATATTTTGATGCCAGAGTAAATTATATAAACATGTGTATTTCAAGATTGGATAATTCTGGGATTCACAGCATTGAGAAGATAAAATAGTCAATAAATATCATTGAGAACAGGACAGACATTTGAAATATTAATGAAGTACTTGTGGAGTCTTGTGAGGTCTTACATGAAAATAAATTTCAGTTCTTTGAAAATATATAAACATAAAAATTCACAAAAGATATAGAATACAATATGCAACAGATGTGTCAACATGTGTGTATATTAGAGTGCAAACATCTTAATTTTTTTAAAGATTTATTTATTTGGAAAAAAATAAAGACTTACTTATTTGAGAGAGACAGAGAGAGAGAGAGAGAGTGGGGGGAGAGGATCTCAAGCAGACTCCCTGCTGAGAGCAGAGTCTGATGCAGGACTTGATATCAGGATCCGGAGATCAGGACCTGAGTCAAAACCAAGAGTCAGATGCTCAACCAACTGAGCCACCCAGGTACCCCAGGTGCACATAATCTTTATAAACAGGAATCCAAATCATAACCCTACCAACAAAACAAATAACATATAGTAAAAATATAAAATGAATTTAAAAGATAAAATTTTAAAAATTCTAAAATACACATTATTGACTAGAAATTCATTTGCAGTAGAAAAACATTTTACACTAAATATGAAAAATACTAACAATCTATGGAAACCAAGATACAAATAGCAAATGAATATGTAAAAATTTATTCAACAGACACATAAAAAGATGCTCAACATCACTTATCACAGAAATACAAATCAAACAAATGAGATAACATCTCACACCTGTAAGAGTGGCTAAAATTAACAACACAGAAAACAACAGATGCTGATGAGGCTGTGGAGAAAGGGGAACCCTCTTACATTATTGGTGGGAAAGCAAACTCATGCAGCCACTCTAGAAGAGAGTATGGAGTTTTCTCAAAAAGTTAAAAATAGAACTACCTACCCTAGACCCAGCAAATGCACTACAAGGTATGTACCCAAAGGACACAAAAATACAGATTGGAAGGGGTACATGCACTCCAGGGTTTATAGCAGCATTATCAATAACAGCCCAACCACAGAAAGAGCCCAAATGTGCATCAACTGATAAATGGACAAAGAAGATGTGTGTGTGGGGGTGTATGTGTGTATATAATCTATATACACAATGGAATACTACTCAGCTAGCAAAAGTAATGAAATCTTGCCATTAGCAACAATATGGATGGAGATAGAAAGCATTATGCTAAATGAAGTAAATCAGTCAGAGGGGCACCTGGGTGGCTCAGTCATCAGGCATCTGACTTCAGCTCGAGTCATGATCCCAGAGTCCCAGGATTGAGCCCCACATTGGGCTCCCTGCTCAGCAGGAAGCCTGCTTCTCTCTCTACCACTCCCCCTGCTTGTGTTCCCTCTCTTGCTGTTTCTCTCTGTCAACTAAATAAATAAAATCTTAAAAAAAAAGAAAAGAAATAAGTCAGTCAGAGAAAGACAAATGCCATATGATTTCACACAAATGTGGAATTTAAGAAACAAAGTTGATGAACACAGGGAAAGGGAAGGAAAAATAAAATAAGATAAAAACATAGAGGGAGGCAAACCATAAGGGACTCTTAACTACAGGAAACAAACAGAGCTGCTGGACGGGAGGTGGGTGAGGGGGAATGGGGTAAGTGGGTGATGGGCATTGAGGAGGACGCAGGATGTAATGAGCACTGGATGTTATATGCAACTGATGAATCACTAAATTCTACCCCAGGAACTAATAATACATTATATGTTAACAAACTTAAATTTAAATAAAAACTAAAAAAAAGGAAATTTGTTTGACTCTACTTTTGAATTAAAATATTAAAATAAGAAAAACCAAGATATTTTCCAACAACCAGGCTGAAATAAATAACTTAAAATGATTGATAATAACCAGCAGGGTATATGTGGGAAAATGAGAGTTACACATCGATCTATCATTTCCATAAGATACATTGGCAAAATCTACAAAAATCTTCAGTATGTTTACCATTTGATGAAAATGGTATATAAGAATAACAATATGGATCACTGAAACAGAATAAATATTAAAAACAGATCCAGAATTCAATATATAACAAATAAACTTTCAATTCAGTGAGAAAAGGAGACTTCTATTTAATAAATGGTATTTGAACACTCGTCATCAATATGAGAGAAAACAAGGGGCGCCTGGGTGGCTCAGTTGGTTAAGCGACTGCCTTCGGCTCAGGTCATGATCCTGGAGACCTGGGATTGAGTCCCACATCTGGCTCCCTGCTCGGCGGGAAGCCTGCTTCTCCCTCTCTCACTCCCGCTGCTTGTGTTCCCTCTCTGGCTGTGTTTCTCTCTGTCAAATAAATAAAATATTAAAAAAAATATTAGAAAAAACAAGACTGAATCCCTACTCACAGCTTATCAAAAATAAATTCCATGCTGTCTTGGTGATCACAGCTTTGTAGTGAAACTTGAATTCAGGCAATATGATGCCTCCAGTTTTCTTTTTGTTTTTCAATACTTCCTTAGCGATTCAGGATCTTTCCTGGTTCCATATAAATTTAGGATTGTTTATTTCAGCACTTTGAAAAGTGCCGGGGTAATTTTGATTGGGATGGCACTGAAAGTATACATTGCTCTGGGCAGTACAGACATTTTAACAATGTTTATTCTTCTGATCCATGAGCCTGGAATGATTTTTCATCTTTTTGTGTCTTCTTCAATTTCTTTCATGAGTGTTCTGTAGTTCCTTGAGTAGAGATCACCAAGAGAGCATGGTACTGGCACAAAAACGGACACATAGACCAATGGAACAGAGTAGAGAGTCCTGATTCGTACCCTCAACTCTATGGTCAAATAATCTTTGACAAAGCAGGAAAAAATATCCAGTGGAAAAAAAGACAGTCTCTTCAATAAATGGTGCTCGGAAAATTGGACAGCTATGTATAGAAGAATGAATCTCGACCATTCTCTTACACCATACACAAAGATAAACTCGAAATGGATGAAAGATCTCAATGTGCAATGATAATCTATCAAAATCCTAGAGGAGCACACAGGGAGTAACTTCTTCAACATTGGCCACAAGCAACTTCTTTCAAGACATGTCTCCAAAGGCAAAGGACACAAAAGCAAAAATGAACTTTTGAGACTTCATTAAGATAAAAAGCTTCTGCACAGAAAAGAAAGTCAATGAAACAAAGAGGCAACCCACAGAATGGGAGGGGATATTCACAAATGACACTACAGACAAAGGGCTGATATCCAAGATCTATAAAGAACTCCTCAAACTCAACACTCAAAAAATAGAAGATCACATCAAAAAAATGGGCAGAAGACATGAACAGACACTTCTCCAAAGAAGAATACAAATGGCTAACAGACACATGAAAAAATATTCATCATTAGCCATCAGGGAAATTCACATCAAAACCCCATCGAGATACCAAAATTAACAGGACAGGAAACAACAAGTGTTGGAGAGGCTGTGGAGAGAACTGTTGGTGAGAATACAAGTTGGTGCAGCCGCTTTGGAAAACAGTGTGTAGATTCCTAAATAGAGCTACAATATGACCCTGGGATTGCACTACTGGGCATTTACCCCAAAGATACAGATGTAGTGAAAAGAAGGACCATATGTACCCCAATGTTCATAGCAGCAATGGCTACAACAGCCAAACTGTGGAAAGCGCCAAGGTGCCCTTCAACAGATGAATGGATAAAGAAGATGTGGTCCATATATGCAATGGAATACTACGCCTCCACCAGAAAGGATGAATACCCAACTTTTGTATCAACATGGACAAGACTGGAGGAGATTATGCTGAGTGAAATAAGTCAAGTATCATATGGTTTCACTTATTTGTGGAGCATAAGTAATAACATGGAGAATATTAAGAGAAAGAAAGGAGATGTGAACTGAGGTAAATCAGAGAGGGAGACAAAGCATGAGAGACTGTGGACTCTGAGAAATGAACTGAGGGTTTTGGATGGGAGGGGAGTGGAGAGATGGGTGAGCCTGGTGGTAGGTATTAAGGAGGGCACGTATTGCATGGAGCACTGAGTGTGGTGCACAAATAATGAATCTTGGAACACTGAAAAAATAAAATTAAATTAAAAAAATAAAGACAAAGTCTTAAATCTTAAATAAATAAATAAATAAATAAATTCCAAATAGATTAAAATTTCAAATGCTAAAAGTGAAAAAGTGATTTAAAAAATATATTTATTCTTCACTATTTGATCCCACTGCTAGGAATTTACCACTGAGATGAGAAACATTAACAAAAAATTTCCAAACATTATAATAGAAAAAAACTGTAAATATCCAAACGCCAGTCCATAGGAGTCTAGTTAAGGTTTTAAAAGGTATATTCACACAATAATATGCTAATAATATGCAGTTATTAAAGAAGAATGAGATGGATCTGTGTTTACATGGAAAGATCTTGCTACTTCAGTTGATAAAAAAATAGCAAAGTTAAAAACGTCATCTTTAGCATATTTGTATAAATGTTTAAAAAGGAGGTCTACATAAATGATAATCATATTAATAATAATAATAAACCCCAACACTTATTTAATTATGACTAAATGTCAGGTACTATTTTAAGCAGTTTGCATACTTAAACAACTCTAAAAAATAGGTACTATCAATAGGCCCTCCGTGAGTCAGAGAGTCAGGGTAAACTGCCCATAGTCCTAGTAAATGGTGAAGCCAGGAGTCAAAGCCAGGCAGTGTGACTCCCGATCTTGCACCATTAACTGCTAATCACTGTGCTGTGGACACACACACACAATTAGTAAGCAGTTAGTAACTTTTATTATGTAATAGTAACTATTACAGAAAAAATAATAGTTGTATTACCAGGTGTAGAGAAATAAAAGTTGGGTACTGCAATATGAGAAACCAACAGTCATTTTATAACTTTCTGTACCTGTTTGAATTTTTTTTTCTAAATATAGATTTTAGTTTTTCTTAACTAAACAACCAAGAAAACTTAAGTAGGGGGGAAAAAAAGGCAGGGACGCCAAGCATCCTCTGGAACTCTAGAGAGAAACGACCTCAGCTGGCACAGAGAATGAAACTTGAAGTCCCTGAACTTGAGAGCAGCAGGATCTGCTTCTCACACCCTTTCCTGAGCTGGGGTATGGGGCTGCCTTGCTGGAGCGGAACGTGGGTGCCACTGGTTGCATTCCCTATCAGCAAAGAGATCAGAGAAGGATGCTGCTCTCTCTATCGTGTCTCTGCTATCAGTTGATCGGATTCTCTCCTTTTCTGTGCGCCTGACACAGTGATACCAAAGAGCTCGGAGAGTGCTGCTAGACCCCAAACAAGCAACAATGCCAGGGGTGCTCATTTATCATCCCATGGGAAGGCGGGCCTGAGAGCCAGCACTGGTTGGCTAAGTCTCTGGCACACAGGCTTGGTTTCTTTGGCAGGGAAGGAGTCACCATATGTCTCCAGGCACCAGCTACTTGGCCATTTCCAAAAGAAGAGTTACTGGATCCATCACTAGAGGACTCAGGTGTCAAGGATGCTGGCAAGCTCCTGGCGGCTACCTGAAACCTCCAGAATGCTGTATTGTTCTTTTCCAGGCTCTGAGAGGGAGGGTAAGAGAGGCAACCAGGCTATTATTGTTGAGCCACAGAGGAATAAACTCAGCCCTTCTGCAAGCCCACAGTTGGTGCAAACGGCAAAAATAAAAGAACTTTCCAAATCTCTCTTCCTCTATGTGCTGTTCAGTAGAGGTTCCCCTGAATCTTGCCTTATTTTCTCTACTGATGCAAGGAATGAGTGATCAGAAAAGTTACAGGTAGAGAATACAAAATGTTTATGAGTGTGTTTGTGTGAGAGAGATTGTGTATGAATACAAAGGAATGACCACATTTTCTTCCAAGAGCAAGGAGCTTGGGTTTAGGAAAGAAAGTGCAAGGACAGTTTAGAAGGACTCACAAAGTACTGCGGGGAGGAGGTGATGCTTGATGCTGTGAGAGCACAGGAGTAGTTTCTTCAGATGCCACTGTTCGGCTGCCTCACAAACAAGATTTCCTTAAAGAGCAAAGTTATTTAGACTTGTCATCGGGTTTCCTTTGCAAGAAATTATTTGCATTGTTCTAGATCAGTGGTTCTCAAATTCTTTAGACTCAATACCACTTCCAAATTATTAAGGACCTCGAATAGCTTTTGTTTATATGAATTATATCTACCCATATTTATCATGTTAAAAACTGAAACTGAGAATTTAAAAACATATTTTATAATTCATTAAAATAATAAACATACCACATATTAACATACATTAGGTATATTTATGAAAATAGCTATATTTTCTAAAAAAAATAAAATTATTGAGGAGTGACACTGTTTTCCGATTTTCCAAATCTCCTTATTGTCTGTCTTAATAGAACATAGTTAGATTCCCCTGTCTGCCTCTGTATTCTATTGTGCCCCTGATATTACTGTGTCCGTTGGAAAACTACACTGTATACTCTTAAGAGAATGATAATTTAAAAAGACAAATAATAACCTATTGTGATTATGAAAATATTCTTGACTGCAAAGAACTTCAAAAGAGATGTACCAGACCCATGATCTCTTCAGGCCACACTCAAAGACCACTAGTGTGATTAAATAATCAAAGTGATGCATGGGGCAGTCCCTGGGTAGTGGGTCTGTACTGCTAGCACTGTCTATTTCCACCTCTAAAAAGCTATGCACCAGAAGATGAGTGGTCTGGGTCTGAAGAAGACCAATTATGATTTTGAAAATCAAACCATGTGAAGTTGCACTTTGGGAAAAGCTTGTAAGAGAAACACATATCCAGTTAAAAAACAGTAACAATCCAACTACCCTCAACCAAAGCCATGCTTTCATGACTGTGCAATTTGATCCTTTTGATGATTTTAGTAATTGAGAATTTGGAAAATTTTAAAGATTAGAATCAGTGGCTAGAGAGAAGGGTTGGGGGGGATGGGGTAACTGGGTGATGGGCATTCGGGAGGGCACTTGATGTAATGAACATTGGGTGGTACATACAACTGATGAATCACTGAATTCTATCCCTGAAACTAATACTACACTATGTTAATTAACTTGAATTTAAATAAGAAATGTCTTTTAAAAAAAAGAGAGAGACCCAGTGGCTTTTTTTCCCCCCCTTAAAGTATATTTGAAGTTCTGTACAGAGGTCATTTTGCATAAATAGTACCACAATTGTAATTCAATCACGGGTTAAAAGGGACATGCAGGTCTTTGTCTTTTGGTTGGAAGCTCCTATTTATCTCTCACAGATTGGTGGGGAAATGATGAGGAAGTAGATGAAAAAACTGAATGAGAAGTTAGCACAATAACATATAAAACTTGTTTGTTTGTTTCTATATTTGTTTGATTTTTGGAAAGGTCTATATGGGATAGCTGCCATGTTAATGTCCAAAATCTGGCCTTCGGGGAATATATGGACCACACAGACAGTTAAAACTAGGAATACACAGTAAGAAGTTTAATACATTCAAATTCAATAATAACTACTCACAAGGTCATGAATCCTGAAAAACACAAATTGGTTTTTGGCAAAGAGATCCAAAAAAGCTTTCTGACATACTGGATTACTGGCAAAAGAAATTTCTTTCCCTGGTAACTGGAGAGATTACTATAGATGAGAACTATGGGTGTGCAACATAGGATTCCAAAGAAGAAGAATGCACACGTACACATAAATACAGACACACACGAAAGGACTGTAGGTTTAGGCATCCCTATTTTGTGGGTTTGTACTACTCCAGCCTTGCTTCTAGATTCAGAATCCTGAGATAACATCATAGAGATTTTTGATCTTTGCTGATGAGCATGCTCTAAACCAGGTGTGGTCTGGAAATCTACTTAACCTATAACAGATCCATTTTATTATAACATGATATCATATATTCTTTGTAGCAGTGTAAAGATTCAATGAGATAAAATAGGAACAGAGCCTAGTTCATTGCCTGGTAGTTAGAAAATACTCAGGAAATCCACTCTACCCCAACTCACCCCAATGTAGTTCAAAAGGGCAATACACAATTTTAAGGACCTCAGAACTCAGTACTTCGGCCTGCTTAAAAAAAATAACTTATCAGAACTGACAGTAGTTTAGAGATGTGAAGAATGCTGCAATGGTACACAAGCATTTGGACTGATGTGAAAATGTAAGGTTCCCTGAGTGAAAGCATATCAGATTACATTTATTACCTATATCCAGTTAAGCAAAAATCTGCTTTTCTGGGTCTTAATAACCTGCAAAGAGAAGCACGCTTGGAAACAAACACACAAATGCATTGGGTGAGTAAAGTCTTAGGATTACACAAATCCATAGAAAAGAGCCTAACTCCAGTTGCAGGCACTACAGTAAGGTGGAATAACAGGGCTGAGCAGACCTTGTCTGAGTGCGTAGACCAGGCGGTATGGAGTCTACAAAGAGTGCTTCCCCTACCTCAGCATAGGGCCTGAGAAGGACCAGAAAGGTCATGCAATGGCATCTTGACTCAAAGGCCAGATGTTCAGGCCCTTCTGGTGACAAAGGAAAGATACACATGTGTACTTTGTTGGTGGATTTTTTTCTTTGCATGCCACAGGTTAAAGTATAGACGATATTTATTACCCTCGACTAACTATAGAAGGGATGTGCAAGGCAATGGAGTATTACTTACTTTTCTTTTGGCAGAGTTTGAGATTTCTTATCCATAAGGAAAGACAGACTACCATTTGGGTAAAACTTTTGAGTTGGATAAGAAGTCAGACTTGAACTTGAGACTTGTTTTTTCTGCATGGAAGCAGAAAAGGAGGATTACTGTATGTTCGGCAGATTATATCAGAGTAGAACTTCACATTAAGGAGGAGAGCTGAACAACAGCCACACCTGCCTAACTGGTCATTGACACACACTCCCCATGGCTGAAGATGTCCCAGGATAATATTGTGATGGCCACATTCGAACAGCACCAGGGTGGGGTCTTGGACACTAAACCGAGGTTCCCGGAATCTCTCCATTATTTCGGTCTTGTCTTTCTTCATGACTGTTAGTTCTTTCCCTCTTGTGTCCTTCTTTTTCTGTAACTATCCAGACTTTTTTCCTTATTATCATATTTTTCTATTTTTCCTTTGTTGTTCTCCCTTCCCTTTATCTTGTTTATTTTTTGTATTCTGATCATAGCATAAACAAATATTTTTAAATATTTCGATCTTAATATGGCAAATCTGGCAATCTCTCTCAAATACCTTTACACCAGTATGTTTGACTATAAGCCCTCTATAATTGTCTGTGTACTTCCCAAACTGCACAAGTTTCTCTTCCTTAAACACTCAGTATCTAATCACATATTTGAATATTTTGCTAGAGATTTCCTTTTGGACATCTCTGGCAACTGACATATTATCAGTACTTCAAGCCTCAGCTCACTGTCACTTTCTACATGAAGCCTTTTGCAATCCTCTTAGGTAGTCTTCTTTAGATAGTCTCTGTGTTTTCTCATGTGGTGATCTAATCCAATCTCATAACTTCATTTACTATTTTTTAATGTGACTAGCACTCCAATCTATCATCTTAGATCTAACTTTAATTCTAGTAAATCTATCAACTACTTATTAAATATGTCCTCATGAGTGACCAGTTTATCCTGGAGGACAATACATCTCCAATGATACGCCAGCAATTTCTAAATTCACATACATACATGTGTGCATACATACACATGCATACACACATGTGCAACACACATGCACACATTTTCCTATCCCATCCTCCATAGCAGTCTGAGTGATCTGGTGTACCAATTATTTAAAAGAAAAAAATCTCTGTTGCTGGAGCAAATTGCTGTTTTCTGAGCTTTTCCTCATTCGTTGCTTTATCCTCTCACCAAGACACATTTGATCCGTGGTGCCGTTGCATGACCAGTCCCTGGGGTCCCTGCCTGCCCCAGACTCTAAGGAACCTACTCTGGATGTTCATGAGAGCCTCAAGCAATACATCTGTTGAATGATGGGGGCCTCGGTAAGGGAGCTTGAAGTGTAGGATGCTCTGAGAATCTCCCGACACTCTAGTATTATCTGGAAAAGATGCTTTCAGCTCATTTTAAAAACGTTCCTTGTAAGCCAAACTATCAGAAGCCAAACTACAGCCACAACACAGATGGATAAACTTTCCAAGCCCAACTAAAGGAAGAGGTCAGACTGACACATAGTGTTAGCACCTTCCAGGTACAACAGAGAAAATGGGTCTGTTTGCTGGAAATTGCCGTGGCAGTTTCCACAAAGAGGCTATGTGCATTCATATGTTGTCTATCAATATGGCTACTTCTGTTTTAAGAGGAAGGCCTGCAAGCCAAAAAAACTAAGGTAGTATATTATGTCATTTCTCCTTCGTCAAATAGATTGAACTATAAAAGGATTACTTATTGATCTTTTAAAAAAGGCATTAAATTATATAATTAAGCCTGATGCATTAATAAAGGACTTAAATTTTCTATATTGTGTCTATGCCTTGTAAATTTAAAGCAATGAGTGGATGCATTTCCTTCAATTATGTTAAAAATTAAACACACAAATACATCTTGGGTGCACAGATAAAAAATAAAAGCAAGTATTTACAGATTTACCACTTTGACCAGTTGTTCTCGAACCTGTCATACAACAACTTTGGAAGGAAGAAAATTAAAAAAAATAAAGCTCTTAATGGATTTGTATTATTAAGGTGTGTGACGGAAACATCAGGAAAGTTCAGGATGAGAAGTTTGTTTTATTAGTGCATGTCACAGCTCCTTGCTACCATCTCTAAGCTACTTGCTGGATTTCTGAAAGTTATCTCTTTACTTATAAACTCCCCCACATAAATTGAACCATGACTGAGATACACTAGCTATAGCTAATTATTCTTCCAAATGAAAAGCTTAAAGCCTTTAGTTTTAGAGAAAATTTATAGCTGCATGAGAAAATAATGATTTTGGTCTCAGTTTCCTTTCCTCTATAGAGTAGAGAAGCCAATTTTATGAATAACTCATAGAAATGCCCAAGTTAAAATCTTCTGCTGTGTTGGAAGCTAAAACCACTGATGAATCATCATATTGATGAATGGCCACACAAATTCAGACCACACAAGACTTCAAACTAGACCTACAGTAAGTCAAAAGATTGTCAAGCATTTCAATTTCCTTTTGAAAAAACTTATTGTTGAATTAGTATTTTAAATTTATAATCTGGAAGAAATGACATGACTAATGACTCTTCATGGTCTTTTTCTACTCTTTGCCTTAATTAATAATTGGATTCAGTTAATGGACAGATTATACTAGAGTTGTTTTAAAAGCAAATTGTTATTTAAACTAATTCAACTTTTTCCTTTCCTCAAAAAAAGTCTAAAAATGTTGCTTGACTTTCATATTTATTATATTTCATTTTTCATTAAAATGATTTACAAACTTTTAAAATCCCCAAAGTATATTATACACTGAAAATATACATAATGTAACATATAGGAAGGGTTTTAAAAATGAGTGACCAAGCTACTGAGACCCAAGTTGTCATTTCTGGAGATATGTCAGGGATATTATTATTATTCTACCAACTATAGTTTGGATCATACTACTACTAAACAGGAAAACACTATTTTAAAATTGTATTCTAAAATGTTTGACTGTAGAGGCGCCTGGGTGGCTCAGTCATTAAGCGCCTTCCTTCGGCTCAGGTCATGATCCTGGAGTCTTGGGACAGAGCCCCGCATAGAGCTGCCTGCTCAGTGGGGGGCCTGCTTCTCCCTCTCTCACTCCCCCTGCTTGTGTTCCCTTTTTAGCTGTGTTTCTCTGTCAAATAAGTAAATAAATAAACACAATTTTTAAATAAAATAAAATAAAATGTTTGACTATAACTTTTGTTTTAATGATGTGTTCTTGAGTCAGATTATTGATTCCAATATATCACAATTAGATTTCCTTTATCATTTATATTTAGTTGCACATGGATCTATCACAATTTGTGAACTGTTGTTGGTTACTGCTTTTTCCTGTCTTTCTCCAGTAATCTTGATCCCAAACTTCACAAAAGAGCAAATACACATTTCCGGGACTTCAAGGAAGGGTAGGGGTGGGGAGCACTTGTGGAGGGTGAATCCTGTTTCTGCTGACAGTGTAAAATCATGTATAATTTTTTAATAGACTTTAAGTTTTAGAGAAATTTTAGTTTCACTGATTTCCCATATACTTCCTGCCCCCAATATGCACAGTTTTCCCCACTGACAACAATCCCCACCAGAGTGATACACTGTGGGGGGTGTGGAAAGATCCAGACCAAAGTGGTACATCTGTATACTTGATGAATCTACATTCATACATCCTTATTACCTTAAGTCCATAATTTACATTAGGGTTCCCTCATGCTGGCGTGCATTCTATGGGTTTTAAGTGTATAATGACATTTATACAACATTATAGTGTCTTATAGAATAGTTTTACTGAACTATATGCCCTTTATGCTCTGCCTACTTATTCCTCCTTCCTCCCTAAACCCTGAAAACCACTGATCATTTTACCGTTTCCAAAATTTTGCCTTTTACAGAATGTCACATAGTTGTCACATAGAGATGTCATATAAGAATCATGCAGTATGTAATCTTTTCACATTGGCTTCTTTCACTTACCAATATACATTTAAAGTTCTGCCATGTCTTTTAACAGCTTGATAGCTAATTTTTTTCATACTAAATAATATTCCGTTATCTGAATGTGTTATATTTTATTTACTATTTACCTGCTAAAGGACATCTTGGTTGCTTCCAAATTTTAGAAGTTATGAATAAAGTTGCTATAAACATTCATGTGCAGGTTTTGGGGGGAAATAAGTTTTCAACTTGCTTATATAAATACCAAGAATGATTGCTAAATCATATAGTAAGAGTATTTTAGTTTTGTAGGAAACTGCCAAGCTGTCTTCAAAAGCGGCTGTGCCATTTTGAATTCCCAATAGCAGTGAATGAAAGTTCCTGTTCCTCTGTATCTTTGCCAACATTTGACATTTCCAGGGTTTCAAATTTTGGCCATTCTAAGAAGTATATAGTGAGATCCCATTTTTATTTGTAACGCACTAATGTGATGAATTTTTGTATCTTATCATATGCCTATTTTCCATCTGCATATGTTCTTCTAGGAGGTGTCCGTATCTTTTGCTCATTTTAATTTGGTTGTTCTTTTTCTTATTGTTGAATTATGAGAGGTTTTTTATATTTTTGGATTAAGAGCCCTTTATCAGATACATCTTTTGTAAATATTTTCCCCACTCTGTGGCTGATTTTCTCATTCTTTTGACAGTATATTTCACAAAGCAGGTTTTCAATTTAAATAAAGCCCAACTCATCAGTTCTTTCTTTTATGGATTGTGCCTTTGGTTTTGTATCTAAAAAGTTATCACCATATTCATGGTCATTTAGATTTTCTCTTTTGTTGCCTTCTAAGAGTTTTATAATTTTGTTTTATAGTTAGGTCTATGATTCAGTTTGAGTAAATATTTGTGAAGGTTATATTATCTATGTCTCAATTAATTTCATGTGCATGTATTTTCTGTAATTGTTTTTTTTTTTCACATGTGGATGTCCAGTTGTTCTAGCATGATTTGTTGAAAAGGTTCTTTTCTCTATTGTATTGCCTTTGATTCTTTGTCAAAAATCAGTTAATTATATTTATATGGGTCTATTTATCAATTATTCATTCTGTTCCATTGATCTATTTGTCTATTCTTTTGTGAATGCTAGACTGTCTTAATGTTGTAGTTTTATAGTAAGTACTAAAGTCAGGAAGTGTAAGCCCTCCAATTCCATTCTTTTCCTTTCATATTATATTGGCTATTCTGGGTCTTCTACCTCTTATAAACTTTATAATCAGTTTTCCAAATCCACAAAATAACTTGCTGGGATTTTGAGTTGAATTCAATCATAATCTATAGATTTAAGAAATGCGGTGAAGCTGGACATATGCGATATGGATAGAGGATGGAAGGTGTCGATGCTATGTCTGTACTATAGTATTATTCAGATATTTTGCATATATTCCACATTTTACAATTCTTTTGTTGAATCCCACAATATTTGATAGGTTGTATTTTCATTTATTTCAAAATATTTTAAAATTTCTCTTGAAATATTTTTCTTTGACCCATGTATTATTTAGATGTGCACTTTTAATCTCCAAGTATTTGGGGGTTTTCCAGCTATCTTTCTGTTTCTGATTTCTAGTTTAATTTTACTATGGTATGAAACCAGACATTAAATGATTTCTATTTTTTAAATTTATTAAAGTGTATTTTATGGCCAAAATGCTGTCTATCTTAGTGAATGTCCCATGAAAGCTGGAAAAGAATATGTATTCTGCTGTTGTTAAAGGAAGCAGTTGACAGATGTCAACTATAGTCAGCTGTCGGCTAGTGGACTACTGATGTTAACTATGTCCTAACAGATCTGCCTCCAGTATCTGTCTATTTATGATAGAGAGGTATTGAGGCCTCCAATTATTACAGTGGGTTGATCTACTTTTCCTTGACGTTCTATCAGTTTTTGCCATATATATTTCGATCTTCTGTTGTTAGGTGCATATACATTAAAGATTGCTACATCTTTTTGGAGAATTAACCTATTTATTATTATGTGAAACCAATATTTATCTCTGATAACTTTGTTTCTCTGACGTCTTCTCTGTCTGAAATTAATACAACTATATCCACTTTATTTTCTTTTGATTAGTTTAGCATGGTATATCTTTATTTACTTTTCATCTCTATGTACCTTTATATTTAAAGTGGGTTTCCTGTGGACAACATATAGTTGGGTCTTGTTTGTTTGTTTTTTTTTTTTTATCTACACTCCGACTATCTCTGTCTTTTAATTAGTATGTTTATACAATTGAAGTTTTAAGTAATTACTGTTATATTTGGATTAAGACCTACCATATTTGTTACTTTTTTATTTGTTGCCTTTGTTCTTTGTTTCTAATTTTGATCTCTGTTTTTGTGCCTTCTGTTGTTTTAATTAAGCATTTTTTATTTTATTAAGTTTTTTAAATTCCGGTATAGTTAGGTGTTATGTAAGTTTCAAGTATACATTATAGTGACACAACAATGTATGTATTTATATGCATTATGTATAGATTTAATAATACTATAATTCATTCCTCCTAAATCAAATCAATAATCTGTATCTCTGGTCTGCCTGCTCTCTAGAGCTTGAACTTGTATTAAATAGCTCTGCTTTGGTTTGCCCAGTATCTCATGCCACAATATCATAACCTGTATCATAAGCAATATCACTCTTGCTTCTCCAAAACATCTTCTCCTGTGTTCTCTTTAGTTAATTAGACTTACTACCTTGTTGTCTAAGTTAGAAAAATGTTGTCTTTCACTCCTCTAGCCCCCTAACATCATATACCTAATTAGTAAAACAAGTCCTGTTAATTTTGTCTCCTAGTGACTCTCAAGTCCTGATATCAATGTCTATTCTCACTGCCACAGCCTGAGTCCTAGCTTTCAACATAATTTTTTTTGACTATTACAATAGCTATTTTGAGACCTCACTCTCTCTATTCTGCTTCTAGATTATGTGACCCTGTTTAAATACTTAATAGCCTTCATATCCTATAGCAATATTTCTCCAAATGCTGGTTGTGATACATTAGTGATCTTCAAGTCCATTTATGGGTGCATGCATAAACATACTCATAAACACCGAGAGAAAGTTTTGTGAAATAAGACTAGTGCTGGGGTGCCTGGGAGACTCAGTCAGTTAAGCACCTAACTCTTAGTTTCAGCTCAGGTCATGATCTCAGGGTAGTGAGATCGGGCCTGGCATTGGGCTCCTCACTCAGTGCAAAGTCTGCTTGTGATTATTTCTCTCCCTCTCTCTCTGCTCCTACCCGTGTTTGGGTGCTATCAATAAAAAATTAAATCTTAGAAAAGAGAAGCAATAGTAGCTCTATTATAGGCCCTGCAGTCTAATATTTTTATTGTGTAATTTTGTATACTATTTCATTTTTTAGTGATAGTCATGACCTACTAATAAGAAATCTAAAATGTAGATATAGACAAAATATCTGAATAATACTATACTACAAGCACAGCATCAACACACTTCGCCTTCCATCTCTATCCATATTGCATATGGCCAGCTTCACTGCATTTCTTGTCCTTTTGTGTATGATTTTCCTCTTTCTGGGATGCTTTTGGCTAATGCTCCCTATTTCCTGTATCTTCTAAAAATTTCTCAATTCATTTTTTAAGATCCCATGCAAATGTTTCTTTTTACAAATACTCTTAAAGTAAAATTAATAATCATTTATTTTGTGTACATTTGACATATCTTTTATGACTTTAAGAAAACACAACCTTGATGTAATGTGTTTATGTGTACATCCTCATTCCTCAACATGGAACTTCTTTGTTTCTTTTTTTAAAGATTTTATTTATTTATTTGACAGAGAGAAACACAGTGAGAGAGGGAACACAAGCAAGGGGAGTGAGAGAGGGGGAAGCAGGCCCCCGCCAAGCAGTAAGCCCTACGCAGGGCTCGATCCCGGGGGGGAATCATGACCTGATCATGCTTAATGACTGAGCCACCCAGGTGCCCCTCAACATGGAACTTCTTAAGACCAAGACTTTTATTTACTTTTATATCCTCTTTTTTTTTTTGGTGCTGCTTTTTTGACTTTACATTTATTTTATTTTTTCAGTGTTCCAAGATTCCTTGCCCATTCCCCACACCCAGTGCTCCACGTTTTAGGTGCCCTCAGTACCCACCACCAGGCTCTCCCATCCCCCCACACCCTCCCTCCAAGTCCCTCGGTTTGTTTCTGTGTCCAAAGTCTCTGTTGTTTCGTTTCTCTCCCTGAATTACCCTACTTCCCATTTCCTTTCCTTCTCCTACTGTATTCTTTTTTTTTTCCTACTGTATTCTATATTATCTCTTATGCACAAGTAAGTGAAACCATGTGATACTTGACTTTTTCTACTTGGCTTATTTCACTCAGCATAATCTCTTCCAATCCAGTCCATGTTGCTACAAATTTGGATATTCATCCTTTCTGATGGAGGCGTAGTATTCCATTGTATATATGGACCACATCTTCTGTATCCTCAATATCTAACATAGTGCCAGAAAATTAGTGCTTGACAGATTATGATTAGTTGATTATCTTTTAATTTTATTTTTGGGAGACAGAGTGTATGAATGGGGGTGGGGAAAGGCAGAGGCAGAGGGAGAGAGAATCTTAAGCAGGCTCCATGCCCAGTGCAGAGCCTGAAGCAGGGCCTGATCTTATAACCCTGAGATCAGGACCTGAGCTAAAACCAAGAGTCGGCTGCTTAACTGCCTGAGCCACCCACACACCCTTATTAGTTGACTATTAATTAAATAACTGAAATGGTATTCAATAACCTGCAGAAGCAAGGATTTTGAAGGAATTGTTGGAGTACTTACTACCCAGAGGAAGGCTTATGCCTGGGGAAAAACACTTCAAGGAATTAACCTCCCAGTGTTAGTCTAATACTTTCATGCTCATTATTACCAACAGGTAGGTATAAATTTAACTTTTTAAGAAACTATCAAACTTTTTTTCAAAGTGTTTGTACTATTTTATACTCTCATCAGTTATATATTATTGTTCTAATCGCTCCACATCCTTAGAAGAACTTGGTAAGACCAGGTTTTTTAATTTTAGGTATTCCAATCACTGTGGTTTCAATCTACATTTCTATAATGACTAATGATGTTAAGCATCTTTTCATATTTGTTTGTCATCTCTCTATATATTCTCTACAGAAGTGTATGTTTAAATCTTTAGTCCATATATTATTGGGTTATCTTTCTTTATTATCAAGGTGTTAAGGGTTATTTATATATTTAGGTACAAATTTTTGTTAGATGTTCATTTTGAAAATATTTTCTCCTACTCTGTGACTTACCTTTTCATCTTTTGAAGAGCAAAGTTTTTAATTCTGATGAAATTTTACTTATTAATTTTTTAAAAGATTTTATTTATTGGGGCGCCTGGGTGGCTCAGTTAGTTAAGCGACTGCTTTTAGCTCAGGTCATGATCCTGGAGACCCGGGACTGAGTCCCACATCGGGCTCCCTGCTCGGCAGGAAGCCTACTCCTCCCTCTCTCAGTCCCTCTGCTTGTGTTCCCTCTCTAGCTGTGTTTCTCTCTGTCAAATAAATAAACTCTTTTAAAAAATACAAAGAATTCACATAGCTCAAGGGCAAAAACAAATAAAAAAGTAAGAAAACAAACCAAAAAACTAATAATCTGATTTAAAAATGGCCAGAAGAACTGAATAAACACTTTTTCCAATAAAGACATACAAATGGCTAACAGTTACATGAAAAGGTGCTTGACATTACCAATCATCAAGGAAATAGAAACCAAAACCAATTTGATCATTTTTAAGACTGGTTTTTAAGATTTAGAGATGGGAATGGGCATCTGGGTAGCTCAGTCCTTAAGCGTCCTTTGGCTCAGAACAGATCCCAAGGTCCTGGGATTGAGCCCCACATCAGGCTCCTGCTCAGCAGGAAGCCTACTTCTCACTCTTTCACTCCCCCTACTTTTGTGCTTTCTCGCTGTCTCTTCTCTGTCAAATAAATAAAATCTTCAGGAAAGAAAATAAAAGATTTAGAAGTGGGATTAGTTCAGTCTTTGGTCTAGTGCTATTTTTTTGTTGTTGTTGGTGCAAAGGTATAACATTCTAATTATCTAGTGTCATATGGGTCCTAAGAGTTACTACTCTGCATGTATGATTTCTATAGATAGTTCTCTCTGCTTTTTTCATCTGCCTCTTCCCTTGCCTTTGGGAATTTTTTTTCACATGCATGTTCTAAGCAGTACAACACTGAAAAGTTGAGAGGGCAATTTGATGAACCTCTGGAGCTTTCACTCAATGAAGCTCTCTCCTCTTTGGTATGGTGTTCTATCAGTTCTAGCTGCCTTGGCTTCCTCTGACTTCAAGTTCAGAGATGGCAACGCTCTATCTGAGTGTCCTTTCATGAGCTGTTGCCTAAAAATTCTCTACAGCTTGTGTGTAGCCCCCTCTCAGGAACCATTGTCCTGTGCTTCCATATATCTAATATATGAAGACAATGGTTTATGTGGTTGTCTGTTCTTTTTAGCTGTTTCAGACTTTTAAAGATTTTTTTTACTTTTTAAAGAAACATGACTTCAAATAACAGATTATGATTACGTAAGGAATAATGGTTTCATAATTACTTAAAAATGTTAGGTATAAAAATGTGCAAAACTAGTATTTAGTTCTGCTAAAAATAAGAAAGATTATGGTATCTAATATATTTCAAAATTAAGGAGTGAAACAAATATTTACTTACTGGTTATTTGATTCATTCATTCATTCATTCATTCTTACAAAAAATACTCATTGAGTTCCAGGCACTAGGGAAGGGAAAAAAACTAGGTGGATAGAGTGTTTAGATCCTATATGGTGAGATAAACACTAAAATAAACAAAGATATTATAATAAGTGCTAAGAGAAGAATAGGACAATCACTGAACATTCTCTGAGGAGAATGAGTTAAGACCCAAAATATGAAAATAATCCATTTACAGGAAGAACTATGGGAAATAGTATTCTAGGCAGGAGGAATTACAGGTCTAAAGGCCCTGAAGTAGAATAAGCTTTTTGTGCTTCAGGAATGGGAAGAAAACCAATAGTCTGAAATGAATGTGCTGGGTGGAGGTAGAAAATGAAGCCAAAAAATCTAGGTTGGCATGGGTCACGATACAGAATTCGGGTTTATTCTGAACATGAGAAGCTATGGGAGAACCTGGGTGGCACAGTCTGTTAAGCATCCAACTCTTGGTTTTGGCTCAGGTTGTGATCTTAGGGTCATGAGATCAAGCCCTGTGTTGAGTTCCACGCCCAGCAGGAGTCTGCCTGTGCTTCTCTCTCCCTCTATCTCTGCCCCTCCTCCTCCCTCTGCCCCTCCCCACCACATAAATAAATAAATCAGAAAAAAAGAAGCTATGGAAATGTCATAAGGGGCTGGATGATACGATCCGATCAAAATTTAATAAAAAGAAAAAAACAAATTACCCAGCTTCTATGTGGAGAATGAATCTATTCTTTTCTAAGAATAGAAATAGAAGGGTTAACTAAGATGCTATTGCAGCAGGCCAGGTGAGAAATTACAGGGGTTTGAACAGGGATGGCAAGAGAAGTAAAGAAAATTGAATATTTTTCAGATAGCTTTTAAAGGCAGAATTTATGAGATGTTCTGATACACAGAAGAATCATGCAAGACTCTTCAAGATTTGGCCAGACCAACTAGGCATTTCATAGTACATTTATGGAAAGGTAGAAAAGACAGAGGGAGCAAAATGGATAGTGGACAGAGGAGAAACAAAAAAAGTCCATTTTACACATACTAAGTTTGAAAAGCTTCTTAGACATATAAGCTAAGAAGGAAAATATTTAAGTATACAAGTCTAAAACTCCTGGGAGAAATTCAGACATTAATTTGACAAACGTCAGCAAATAGATGACATTTAAGTTCTATGACTTAAGATAGAACTAGAAAGGAAAATATAGATTAGAAAATAGGGTCCAGACCCCTAAGCCCTAAGGACTCCACTATTAAAATCAAATAGAGAAGAAGAAACCAGCAAGAGATTAAGAAAGAATGGTTGAGAGGTAGGAGGACAAACGGGAGTGCGGTGTGAAAGAACATAAGGCTATTGCTCAACAATACTGAATGATGCTAACAGGTCAGAGAATATAGCAAAGTTTACTAAATCAGAGAAAAGACAGAAAGTACCAGAGCTTTACTGAATCAAAAAGAGATAATGCTGAGGGAAATTAGGGCCACCTGTGAAGCATGAATAAATCACTGAAAAATGGTCATAATAAAAATATTCAAGAAAGGAAACATACAGATTTTGATGAACCTCTTAAAAATAATAAGTGACACAAACACTCCTTGAAACTTTGCTCGCTAGAAGAATGATGCCTGGGGAGAGCAGGGACATTTCAGGAGAGATCTTTATATTTGCTTATGAATACACACACACACACAGACACACACACACACACACACACACACAACACACGCAGGGCATGCTGTTGCCTTTGTATAAGGTGGATTTTCTGTTGACTTGTTCTAATAGAGAGAGAGAGATGGAAGGCGATTGCTAGGAGGCAGGGCATATTTAATGTGTTCTCTCAGAATACTTCTGCTCAACAAAAGTTATTTGTAACAAGGTAATGAAATTAAAGAATTAGGTCTCTACAGAGGAGAGGACCAGTTATAAAATTCAGCATGATGTGGAAAGACTAATGGAAACATACTCTGGTAACTGGCTGATGAAATTCCATGTGAAGAAATGTCAAATAATGAAGACAGGGTCAAAGTTCCAGAAAAGGAACTATATAAAGCCTAGCGGCATTAGGAGCGAAAGAATTCTGAGGGACTGGAAAAATAAATTCCCGAGGTGCCAAAACAGATTGAGAATAAACAGTATAAACAAAACACTGGAAACCAGCAGAAGGGAGTCTGAATGAGTGTAAATGAAAGGAAATTATTTCAGGCCCCTATTAGGGATTAATGAGGCTACATATAAATTATGGTTAGTGTTTCTTGTCACTCTATTATTAACAGTGTGTGGAGATGGCAAGGGATGAAAAGGGGGCCTGAGGACCGTGAACTATTCAGTTAGATCAGAGAAAGTACAGCATCCTCCTGACGGGATTGGATCACGTTCCAGCCCTTGAGCTCCTTGTCCAGGGTAACCCATAAATGCTACAGTGGATAACGCCAAATGATGACATCATCCATTGTGGAGCATTTCCGTGGTCTTTTGGAAATACCTAGCAGGGGAGGGGAGCAGAGGACCATATAATTATAAAGCCTGAGGTGGACAGTAGAGGTGGTTGGTTGGGATAATAATTGCCTGACCCTTTTAAAACTTTTGTGGTACTTTCTTGCCTGTCTCCTTGTCACCTCACCACACCTGGGAGTTTAGCATGGACTATCTTTCTTTGTTAGTGTGTTCACTCAGGCTGTGTTTACCCAACACTACTGTTAAGTTCCTTGAGGATCACAGAGTTTGTATGAGCCATCTTAATGTTCACACAGTTAAAGCTCAGGATCTTAAACGTACAAGAAAATCAGCAAAATTTGTTGGCTCATCCTTCACCAAAATATGAGTGGTTTTTCACTGACAAGGGTTTCAACAGCCTGGAAGAAGTCATTTGAGGTTTTGGATGTGCTGAATCTATGTTTTTTAGACACTAAAAAAGTACAAGGTCAGTCTATTTTAGGCACTACTCAAGATGTAGTCATTATTATGAGACATGTGTTTAAAAAGATATTTTCTAACATTTCTTTTTGAATATCTATTTCAGAGGTGTGTGTCATTGTGGCTAACCAGTATTAGTATGAGTGACTATTACTGTTATTCTGTGTACGTGTATCCTTATATGACTGTGGAGAGGAGTCCGCAGACTACCTAATTAATGCATTTAGAAAGCAATTTCTCCAAAGACAAGAACAAACTTGTTCAAAATTACAAAGAAGTAATCTAATATGAAGGCCAGCATTCCTTATTGAAGCTCACCTAAAGAGTGCCTAGAAAAGACTATGTGTTAGAGAGGGACCATTTACTACACTTTTTCCAAGTGGTGTTTTCGGGTCTTTCCACGATTCCATTCAATCCTCAAAATAACCTCAATTTATTTTTCTCAGGCAACAGATGAGGAAACAGGCTCAAAGATGTCAAGTTCTGTACGATAATATTATGAGTTAGGTGAAGATCTGGCATTCAATACCATATTCTTTAATCCCCAGACTATATCCTCTTTTTACTAAACAACACTAATTCTTCTTGTAAGGATTTAATAAATACTCAATAAAATGAATTCAACAATTCAAATATAATCCACTATTGAAAAGTCATGACCAAAATGCAACCAATTGTAACCAAATGCAAATTTGTGGTGTCTCCTTTTGTTCCTTTAAAGTGTATATGTGGGTATGGAGTTGTTTTTCCCACTCCAAGATAATTCCAGTCAACCTTAGGTCACAGACAGACCACTTTGAATTACAAAGCATTCATTTGAGAAATTAGCATGTCCATGTTAATATAATAATTAAGATTTCAATTTTCATTCCAAGGTTAGAGTCCTCCTTTCCTTTCTATCCCTGTTAAGCCTATACTAGACAGTCACTGCCATCTCAGAAAGGGTATGTTCAGGGTTTTCTCTGTTCTCCCCAAGTTTTTATTGGGAAGTGACTGATAAGTAAGCTGGCCCCTCCCCACTCAGATGCTCGTCCCTTACATGCCATTTCTCCTGAAGAAGATCAATCTTCTTCCTTCCAAGTATGCTTTCTCAGGTAGGACTTACAGAGCTCTGTGACTTCCCTTTTCTATGTGGTCCATGAGAAAAACATACATCCTTTGCCCTACATTGGATGTGAGATTAAAGACTTCCCCAACTGAGTCCTCTATTCTCTCTTTGTCCTGCCATGGACCGCTTTGAACCTTCTCAGGCATGAATAAGGCTGCAGTCCTGTATTCTACAAACATGCTTCAATCTCTCCATGTGGCTCTATTGTTGAGGTACGGTAGGTAGAAACAACTCACCCCCAGGCCTATTCCCCAACAAATTTTCTGAAAGTTGGAAGTGGCTCACACACATAGCAATTTCCTTGAAAGAAAACACCTCACAACTCCTTCTCTACATACTCTGATATGCTTCTCTGGCTTTAGTCTCATGGAACTTTTGTGGGGTTGGTTCTCCACTTTTCCCTTGTGAATTTTGCATTTTGGAGTAGTTGTTCATTTTGAGATTCAAAATTGCATTTTGACACTTCAGTACTAATTGCAGTTTTAACAACCTATTCTGATGGAGTGCCTGTGTGGCTCAGTCCTTAAGTGTCTGCCTTCAGTTCAGGTCATGATCCTAGAGTCCTGGGATCAAGCCCCACATCGGGCTCCCTGCTCGGCAGGAAGCCTGCTTCTCCCTCTCTCACTCCCTCTGCTTGTGTTCCCTCTCTAGCTGTGTTTCTTTCTGTCAAATAAATAAATAAATAACATCTTTTTTTTTTTTAATAAAATCTTAAAAATAAAACCATTCTGTTCTGAAAAGGATGTTTATGTTTTATTCTGGAATGGACTACATTAATAGGAAAGTTCTGTTGACCTGTTGACATCAAAGTAGAATTTAACTTAAAAGAAGTTACATTATTTTTTATGGAATAATTAGCTCTAAGAATTGAGGGAGAAATCAGTATGACAACTGATTTGAAAGGAAATTTGAATTCACACTGCATTTGGTCATGCAAGTCTACACAATAAGTCCCTGACTCATGTCCAAAATTTGCAGATACAAATCAGTGGTTTGGTTGAATTGAAAAAACTATACCACTGGCTTTTGGAAGTTATGGCAATCTACTACAGAGAGAAGTCCTAACTTCTTGGTTTGACAAGGTAGGCTTGAAGGAAGGAAAGAAATACAATTTCTAAAAGAAAGTACAGAATTTTTTTCTTGGCAAATTGTAAAAAACAAAAGTAAATTGCAAGAGCATTTCTAAGGGTTTAAAATCGGGAAATAAGTGCACTGTACTTCTTTTGCCTTCTCAACTGTAAGGAATTGAAAGTTTGGGAATTTTTTTGGTGAAAATATTCTGAGGTAAAACACAGTGTTTTCTTTTTTAATATGGAATAAAACAAATCTCAGATTTCTACTAATAATAATCTTGCCTGTTGTTACAGGGAGAAAAAAAAAAGAAACCTGCCTGATTATTGTATGCACATGGGGCTAATCTGTAAGAACTTGAAATATTCTTTTCCTCACAGAGACCCAGAGATCAGATGTTTATATCTAGGTCAAGACCCACCAACTTTGATTCTGGGGCTCTGAACAGTGCCATTGGTCCCCAACCCAATCAGCTCAAGCAGCACCGTAAACTCAAATAATCATGAATTTGTTATTAAGATACTTGGAGAAAAGGGACAAAGTTAATTTTGGGAAAAACTGCATATATAATATTTCTTCTATAGAAATGTGGACATAGAGTATCTTCATTATGACTTATTTCAAACTGTAATTTCCCAGAATGATAGAGCTCTCCTAAGGTTATGGAGAATTTTAGTTAGCTTTAAGTAAAAATAACTCCAACCTTACTTATTTTATATTTTGATTTCAAGTAACATAAAAATATAATTCCATAAAATATAATTTTATATATTTTTATAAATATATATTTATATATATAATATATTATATTATTCATATATAAATATATATATAAATGTATATATTTATAGAAATATAATTCCATTAAAAATTCTAATCTTATTTTATATTTTGATTTTAAGTAACATAAAAAAAGAAAAGGAGTTCTACTACTTAAAAATTATCCCTGCCAAAAATTACTTCTCTAGGTGTTAGGAATACAAAATTTTCTATATGTCTACTTGGAATCAAACTCATAGTTTATCCTGAAATCTCAACACAAGAGTTATATATTATCTGTAGCTGGGCTGAACATGGGAACCAAGTTCCAGATAAGAGACTATATTATGTGCCATGACTCCCTTCCAACCTGATGTGCCATGGAGTTTCAAGGGTCAAGTTATTTTACTAGAGGGAGGGATCCACCTGACTCCTTAATACGACCCACAGAAAAGAATTTTTCTGCTTCAGGTGCTAGAAAAAGAGGCAAAAAATTAATAATATTCTCTTGGTTTGAGATTATTGTTTGGTTTCAGCACCTCTGATGGAGCTGGTGCAGCTGAAAATTTCCCACTTAGGAAGGTCTCCAAACACCTCTGGACCTCTTTTAAGAGATAGGAGAAACTCTGTGCCACCAATATTTTCCTGCTCTAGGACCCAATGTAAAGATGAGAAAAGGATCTACCTGACTTTCATATATGAAAAAATTGCATGGGGAAATGCTGGTAGTCTCTTGGTTTCCTTTCAAGCTTCTGATATACTCAGGCAAACAAGATCTGGCATGTATCAAGGTGGCAAGCAGAGGCATAGATTGTGTCTACAGGACTATGTTTCATTTGTTTGGTAATACAGGAGAGGGAACATTGGCAGAGTTATAGGGCAAAGCAAAGATCAGTTGATATGCCCAGCACTGACTGGTGTGGATATCAAAATTAAATGCAGGATAGAGGTCAGATTCAGACATTGTAAGAATTCAGAGGAGCAGGAAGACCTTGCTGAATTTGAAGAGATATAGCTTAATGGCATCTAACCATCTGAAATGACAAAATGCTTGACTTCCTACCAGTGCTAGGGACTATATTAAAAATACCACTCAGGGGCCAACAAAATCAGGAATTACCAAAATTATGAGATAAAGAAGAAGAATTGGGCAAGACTTACAAATTGACTGCTTTGGGAATGGTGAGGCGGGGTGGAACAAATGAAAATGGATGGTGACCTGAGTGTTGGTAAAGTGATTAATTTGAGTGAGGAATTGCAGGATCTTGGCTATTTGGGAGGGGAATGTAGTTTAGGATATGATAAATGACGGGAAGGAAATTAAATCCTGGAAATCAGAAGAAAGGGTAAATTTGAGAATTCCCAGTGTAAAGGTGAGACTTGAAGCCACTATATTGGGTCACTGATAGAGTATAAACAGGAGATCACAGGAAAGGACCTTGGAATTGGGTGGATGAAGCAAAGCAAAGAGAAGGAAATTGAGAAGAGGCCAAGAGGGAAGCAAACTCCTCATTTGTTATAGTATGACAAAATACAACATAGTCCTTCTGTGTTGTATTAACTATAAAATACAATTAAATAGAAAGCAAAATAGAAAATACATTAAACTTTTATATAAACAAATAGTGTCATAGTTTTCAAAATATTTTTTTTTAAAGAGACAGGGGTTGGGATTGGGCAGAGGGAGAGGGAAAGAATCTTAAACACCCACTATACTCAGCACAGTACCTGACACAGGGCTTGATCTTACAATCCTAAAAACATGACCTAAGCTGAAATTGAGAGTCAGACCCTTAACTGGCTGAGCCACCCAGGCTCCCCAACTTTTAAAAAATTTTGACTGAGTTTATAAGTAAAATTGAAAGAAGTTGCTTTTCTGAGCAGATAGAGTTGATGGATTTTTAGTCTTTCTAGATAGATAGATAGATGATAGATAGATGATAGATACATAGATAGATGATAGATAGATGATAGATAGATATATAGATGATAGATAGATGATAGATACATAGATATAGATAGATAGATAGATAGATAGATAGAGATGTAATCCAGTTGCTAGCTCAGTTTTATGTTTCATGTTTCCATATTCTTTCATTAAAAGTTCTTGTTATAGGGTGACTAACAATCAGTGTACTCAGAAATGTCCTAGTTTTAGCAATGAAATACCCACATCCTGAGAAATCCCTTAGTTCTGGACAAACCAGTATGCTCGGTGCCCTTAGTTCTGCATACTAATAGTACCTACAAGAAACCCGGAAGCAAAGGAAAACAGGCTACTTTTAGGACTTAGTTCTAGATACAAACTTTTCTTATTTTTAAAGCTTGCTTATTGAGGAAACTTGCTAAATAAATGATGAAACATACAAAAAACCATTAAGTCACTCATAATCCTGCTATTTAGACAGGAGTTTCTTAATTCTTTGGTGACTATTCCACATGTATCCTTTCTGACTATATTTTACATTGTTTTCTTTATTTTTACTATAACACAAGCATTGTTTTTGATGTTAACATTTCTTTGTAAATACAGTAATTGATGACTGCATCAGTACATTCCAGTACATTGGAATTTGGGGGGAAGGATATTCTTGTTAATTAATTAACCATTGAAAACATAGCTTATTGATATTTTTTTTCCAAAATGGCTATACTGCAATGAACATCTTCACTGTTTAAATTTTTATGTGCCCTTTTTATTCTTTCTGTAGATTTATTTAAAAGATAAATTACTAAATGAAAAGGCTTATGATTATGCATACAATTGGAAGATTATTCTCTTTGATGGAACTATTCTCTGAGTAATCTTGCCAACCAAAAAATAACTGTAGGAATATTGACACACTGGGTTTTCCTAACTCAAAGTCAACACGATCCCACACACATTCTGGAAATATAACCAGCATATTGATTTTTCACCTTTATGATGAACAAAATCCCCAAAACTATCAAACAACTGAAGAAATCACAAAAAAAAGCAACTTGGGAGAAACAGAGACTATGAGGGAAAAGAAAAATAAATTTATATTACTATATATACATATGCATACACCCATATAAATACACAAATATACATTATACATATAGTCAATTCTCATTATTCATAGTTGTTATGTCTAGAAAGTCATTATAAGGTTAAACTAGAGAATACTGAGCCATTGTTCCAAGGGGAGATAAAAGGTTAGGTTCCTAGAGCTCCTGGTAACACTTTCATCAACTATTCAATACATAAACAACAAAGAGTCCAAAAATGTGGAAAATATAGCATCAAATATACTATAAGTAGGACACTTGTCTACAGTATGAGAGCTGAAACAAAAAGAGCATCACCTTGCATGACCTCGGCTGGGAACGTATACATCACTGATTCATATTTTTCACAGTTCTACGTGTCTGTGAACATGGAAGTTCCACTACAAAATCTGTGAGTTTGGGAATGAGGAATATATGTACATATCTTCACAGAGCAAAAGATAGCTCTTGGAAATTAAAAATATTATATATAGTAGAAATGGAAAACTCAATAGATACTTAGAAAATAAGGTTAAGTAACTCATGCAGGAAGAACAAAAAATAAAAAGATGGAAGCCAGAAAAGAAGGTTTGAGAAAGTAAAGGGCAAAACCCAGAAGGACCAACAATCTGAATAATTTTTCTCTTTTGAAGGAGACAAACCACAAAATGAATTGAAGAAAATAATTTTTTTTTGAAAATTGAATGACATGAGTTTCTACAGAGTTTCTAACACAATAGATAAAAATTCCAAGAAACATCATTGTTAGATTGTTAGATTTCAGAATGACAGAAGCAAAGAAGCAATTTTAGAAGTCTCCAATAGAAAAAAAGTTATATCTATATATCTATATATCTATATATCTATCTATCTATCTATCTATCTATCTATCTATCTATCTATATAGATATATATATATATATATATAAAGGATCAAGAATCAAAATGGAATCTGACTTTTGTAAGTCAGACTGAAAGCAGGAAAGTGATGGAGTAATTCCTTTAAAATTTTGAAGGCAAAATAATTTCCTGCTAAGGTTCTATACTTAGCTAAATGATCAATCAACTGTAAGAGTAAAAATGAAGATATTTTTGAACATGCAGAGTCTCAAATATTTTTGCCTCTTTTGTACCCCTTTTCAGGGAGCTAATGGCAGATGTAATCTGGAAAGATGAAGACAGAAGATTCAGAAAATGGGAGAGTCAACACAGAAGAGTAGCAGTGATATCTTCAGTATGAAGAAGAAGAGAAAATTCTAAGATGACAACAGTATCCCAGGAGTTGAGGGAAATCAGTACCCTGGAACACTGTGACTCAAAAGACAAGTATGTCGAAGGCTGTTACCACCATGGTTTCTTCTTTAACATTATATTTTAAATTTAACAGAATGGCTAAAGGAATTGCTCCTTCAAAACAAAGAAGTAGGGGCACCTGGGTGGTTCAGCCAGTGAGGCATGTCTTTGACTTGGGTCATGATCTCAGGGTCCTGGGATCAAACCCCAAATTGGGCTCTCTGCTCAGGAGGTAATCTGCTTCTCCTCTAACTCTCCCTCTGTGCTCTATCTCTCTCAAATAAATAAAATCTTAAAACAAACAAACAAACAAAAAATCACAAAGAAGTAGAAACCCAAATAAGGAGAAAGGCAAAGGGAATTCTAAAACTTATGGACAAAAGGAAGTCCAAGTATGATAGTTATAAAACAGGCCTAGAAATGTCTCAAAACAAAACAAAATGGAAACAAGAAATTGAAGTACTACCGATGTGATTTATGTTATGAAAAACTGACAAGTGTTTGGAAACTGTTTAAACAACAATACAAATAAAATAAAGTAAGTACAAAATAAGGCATGTATTCAGCAAAAACAAAAGTAAGGAAGGATACAGAATCATAGCATATCATAATGCTCAGCTTTAAATAATATTTTCATAGGCATTATAGTCCTAATACTAAATATTGATTCCGCCTCAAAATAAAGTACTATAAGTGTGGGAGAGTAGACACAAAGAGAATGCTGGCATTAGAGAGTTAAACCTTAATCTATAAATATAGAAAATCAACATATAATGTCTAAAATTCATGAATCAAAAGAGAGTAGCATATAACATTATTTAGGATACTTCCGCCACAGCAACTTCTTTCAAGACATGTCTCCAAAGGCAAAGGAAACAAAAGCGAAAATGAACTTTTGGGACTTCATCAAAATAAAAAGCTTCTGTACAGTAAAGCAAACAGTCAACAAAACAAAAATGCAACCCATGGAATGGGAGAAGATATTCGCAAATGACACCACAGACAAAGGGCTGATATCCAAGATCTATAAAGAACTCCTCAAACAACAACCAAAAAAAATGGTGATCACATCAAAAAATGGGCAGGAGACATGAACAGGCACTTCTCCATGGAAGACATACAAATGGCTAACAGACGCATGAAAAAATATTCGTTATCATTAGCTATCTGGGAAATTCACATCAAAATCACATTGAGATACCACCTTATACCAGTCAGAATGGCCAAAATTAACAGGACAGTAAATAACAAGTGTTGGAGAGGCTGTGGAGAAAGGGGGAATCTTCCTACACCATTGGTGGGAATGCAAGTTGGTGCAGCCACTTTGGAAAACAGTGTGGAGATTCCTTAAAAAATTAAAAATAGAGTTACCAAATGGCTCTGCAATTGCACTACTGGGTATTTACCCCAAAGATACAGGCGTAATGAAAAGAAGGGCCATATATACTCCAATGTTCATTCCAGCAGTGGTCACAATCACCAAACTGTGGAAAGAGCCAAGGTGCCTTTCAACAGACGAATGGATAAAGAAGATATGGTACATATACACAATGGAATCTTATACCTCCATCAGAAAGGATTAATATCCAACTTTTGTAGCAAGATGGACATGATTGGAGGAGATTATGCTGAGTGAAATAAGCCAAGCAGAAAAAGTCAAGTATCATATGGTTTCACTTACTTGAGGAACATAAGGAGTAATGTGGAGGACAGTGAGAGAAGGAAAGGAAATGTGAACTGGGGTAAGAGAGGGAGATGAAGCATAGACTTTGGACTTTGAGAAACAAACAGAGGGTTTTGGACGGGAGAGGGTTGGGGATGAGTGAGCCGGGTGGTGTGTATTGAGGGCACGAATTGCATGGAGCACTGGGTGTGCGGCATAAACAATGAATCTTGGAACACTGAAAAAATAAAATAAATTATTATTATTTAAAAAAAGAGATATTTGCAGGGCACTTGGGTGGCTCGGTTGGTTAAGCAACTGCCTTCAGCTCAGGTCATGATCCCGGAGACCCCGGATCGGGTCCTGCGTCAGTATTCCAGTTCTACCAGGAGTCTGCTTCTCCCGCTGACTTTCTCCCCTCTCATGCTCTCTTTCTCACTCTCTCTCTTTCAAGTAAATAAATAATTAAAAAACTTTAAAAAAGATATTTGCAAATGTATAAACATTAGAAGTAAGAGATGACAGAATCAAAAGTGGTTGCTTTGGGGCAAAAGGACTGGAGCAAGTAAAAAGGAGTAAGGGAAGAAACTTCAACATTTTCAATGAGCCACTCAGTAGGAATTAACTTTAAACTTTGTACATTTACTATTAGATTGATTAATAATTCAGTTGAAAATATTGTACCAAACAGTTCACATGTCTTCCAAAAGAGAAATAATTTAAAATTGAGTGCTGATACTAGTAATTATGGCAGACTGGACTGGTAGTGTATCTGGTCCAGCATTTTGACAAAACTACTTACTCTTCAGGTACTGCATTGTGCCTATACCAGGAGTATCACAAAGGAAACTTTCTAGAGCTGTATTCCAGCTACTCAGACCTCCCAGTATTTTGGCTAAGAATGCCTTTCACTTAACAAAGAATTATGACCAGAACTGTACTGCAGTAAGTTAACCTTTCATTTAATTTAATTTCTAATGTTAGATTGGTATTAAAATCTATTTATGGGTTTTTCCTTTTTCTACTTTCTTCCAGGAATATTATCTGGCATTCTAAATTTGAGGAAAGTCTGTATAAGGAACCTCTAAATCTTGGCAGAAAATATAAGTTGTTAGAGGTCTCATGAGTAAAACCAAGCTGTGGGATGTTTCAGGATTGACCTTCAAGATCATCTTTTCCAACCCCCTCATTTTACATGTTACAACAGACTACAGCCAAAAAGAGCTAAGTCGATTTATCCAAGGCCATACAGCTATTAACAACACAGAAATGATGATAACTAAGGTTTCCTGAATTTTAGCTATATTATGCTACTCAAAACTACACTACACCATACAACACAACAAAACATCTCTCTATGCTACACTGTCCTACCCTACCCGACTCTACTCTATTCTACACTATATTACACCATATAAGTTTGTATTATAACACAGCAAAACACACCATACACTACATTGTACTATACTACACCACATGCATACTACTGCTACTGTGTACTTACTATTTTGCACTATAATATATCACAGTGCAGTACACTACACTACACAACACTATAAGGAAATATCTGAATGAATTTTAACCTCTGATCTGTTCTATTTAATCCACAAGAATCCCCCGAGATCTCCTACCAGCAAGTTCAGTCCAGTTCCAGTTCTTGGTTTGATATTGACTTTATTCTTATCTCACATGTCCCCTAACTCCTATAGTGGGCTATGGGACTCAACTGCCTTCCACGCAGCAGATTTCTCTACTCTTTTCCTCATTTCCTGTATTGTGTTGGATGATCATCCATGGTTACTGTCCCAGGGCTGATCTGTGGTCTCCTCTTTTGTTATCTATCCAATGTGCTGTGCCCCATTTTGAAGACCAGGCTCTTTAAGTTATAAAATAAGTAAGTAATGGGGGGAGGCCTGAGTGGCTCAATCATTAAGCATTTGCCTTCAGCTCAGGTCATAATCCCAGGGTCCTGGGATGGATCCCGGCATCGGGCTCCCTGCTCAGCAGGAAGCCTGCTTTTCCCTCACCCACTCCCCCTGCTTGTGTTCCTGCTCTTGTTGTGTCTCTGTCAAATAAATAAGTAAAATCTTTTAAAAAATAAGTAAGTAATGGGAATAAAAAATACAAAATAGGCAAGATAGTCAATAGCACTGTAGTAACTTTGTATGTAACAGATAACTACACTTATCATGGTATTTCATAATACATATAATTGCTTGAATCACTACATTGCACACCTGAAACTAATAAATTATTGTATGTCAACAATATTTCAATTAAAAAAATTTTAAATGACTAAGTTTTATAAATGACTCCCTGTGCTCTACTGTCTTACCTGTGCTGCAGTTTACAGGGCTCAGTTTAGCTTTTGCTGCTCTTTGTAACAAGTGAGTAGCTCCCCAGCTCCCTCTTTGGACTAAGAAGACCACAGCCTTGCTATCATCTTTCCTCTCTCTTGCCCCAAGGGTGGAAGTTATGCACTAGGAACCTGAGTCTAGAACATCATCCCTATCCTCAGTAGCAGCAGCAGTGGTAGAAAGGCGGTATCATCATGAATGAAGAGCTAGGCTTTTGAGAGGGAATTTATATTTGGTTAAAATATGGGTCCTTGAAGCTAGTTCTGGATTTATTATTTACCACCTGGTGACCTGAATATCAGTTTCCCCACATATGAAATGGGAGATAATTAATGACATTGATCTCATAGAATTATCTTGAGAATGAAATATAGTGATGCATGGCAATCTCTTTGTTTGGTACCTAACATATAGTTAGTGCCAAATAGATGTTAGATATTATTTTTTCAGCTCATCCTTAAAAAATAAAAGCTCTGATAACATTATCTGAAACTGATTTTCAGAAATATTAAGTAACTTGTCTATGATCACACAGTTACAAGTGGGGGGAATGAGACCAGGAGCCCAGACTCTAACTCCTTCTACATCCTGCCCTGTTGATAATCAAGCCCCCGGCCAGTCTGAATTTCTGAGCGAGGCTCTGCCCACCTGTTGGGTGGCTCCAGCTTGGATCCCCCCTGGTGCCAGGCGTCTGCCGGAGTCGTGACAGGAACATGTTGATCCCTGTTGGACCTGTGCCTGGCCCGCCCAGCAGTAACTTCCCCGCCAGCCTCTGCAGCAAGGACAGCGCTCTTAGCTCCCGTTCCAGCCTACAGAGCAGGGTTGCTGCCAATGCTGCTCCTGCCCCAGGCCTGTCTGGCTGCAGGTAGGCTGTTCTGAGTCACTGGAGAATCCTGAGTTCTGACGCATCCTTTGTCTAATGTCTTTTGCAGGGTCAACATGAGAGACAGAAATGGAAGGGAAGCAGGGAAGAAAGGAAAAAAGGAAAAGGAAGAAAGTTTGTGTTCCCGATCAGCCCCATGAAGTCAACAGGAAATGGCTCAGTGTGGATCATCCATCTTACTGCCCTGAGTAAAAGGCAGGGATGATCTCTTCCTGAGTGACTGAAGAGTTAATCACAACCTGGGGCAAGAGTTTATCACCCAGAGGTCCATGTTTGAATTTTGGAGTTCCCTTTGTTTCATCTCAGCACATTCACTTCAGTGCTTGTGTCTATTTTAATAGCCTGGAATGCAATTCCCTTCACCCATTCTTCTCTTTCACTATGGGTTTTTCCGACCCTCAGGGTAGATTTATGCTTCTAGTTGAATGATTACTCAGTGAATCTTCACTAAGGGATGTTCTGTTCCAAGAATGACACATCTTTTTGGGGATGACTCTCTACCTAACAGGGGTGGGTGGTAGGTCAGGGGAAGCCCCTACCCAAGAGAAAATAGTTTCTTTGTGTGCTTGAAGAAAAACAGTCAGATGATGAACAGCCTGATTTGGGGGCTGTGAGTGGGTGAGCCACTCCAGTGAAGTCGTCCTCAACGCTCCCTCATGAGAAGAGATTATGAATTTAATGAGAAGAATTTTGACAAGCCTTAAAGCCAAAGGCAATTAGCAAAGGCTGAATTACTTGAATTCCCTGCAGTTATGAAATCACCCCATCCTAATGAAATTATATTGCATATATGTTTATAATATATTTTATCTATAGATCTATATCACACATAAGACCACACTGTATCTCTCACTAGTGTTTATGAATATTTCCTACTGGGTTTTCAGTGGCCCTCTAGTCTCAGGAAATGTTACATGAAAGATAAATGGAAATGCCACATGTTAGAGCCCCCCCACCCCCATCACTATGCACAAAAGACATTAATATTTTACTTGTTCTGAGAAATCCTGCAATAAGGATTTCATTTAATTTTATTGACTCCAGCATTTCAAAGATGTTCAAACATGAACTCCTTTTCTCCATCCTAACACCTACTACCTTCCCAAGGAATCAATGCACCATGTAATATACTTGAAGAAATGCTGATATATTGTGATATGACAGTTAAGTCATGGAACAGGCCAAAACCCTCACCTTTTTGATGATGCCAATGCTTAAAATATATTTGGCACTCATATCTTACTCTACTCATGTTGCTTTAAGATACTATAAAGTATCTTCATATGACTGAGAAAAAATAGCTTTTGAGGTCTTTGTCAAAATTCACAACTGCATTATTAGACCATCTTCTGGCCTAGATCCTCCAACTCTGCCCTTTCCCTGCTTTAGTCTACGTCTCCACCAGACCAACCTTTCTAAATCCAGTAAGTGGCCCCTCTCCTTGATCAAAACCTTGGGTGGCTCCTAGGTCAAGTCTTTCCTACACGGCGTGGTTTCAAAAATCTTCCAGAATCCTCATCCATTCAACCTATTTTCTTCCACCCTCCCAACCCCCGACACTGCTGGTCAGTGTTCTTACCATCTCACAATTTCCAAGGTCTTTCCTGTCCTTTTCTTATTGTCTGAAATACTCAACTTTCCCCCCTTGAACTGACCCTTAAATCATTAAGACCAATTTCTTTCTTACTTTTTGAAGCATTTATTGAATGTGCATATATTCATTGGTGCAACTGTTCTTTAGATGCCTTCAAAATTTCTGAGCTTTATCAATGGTGATTTAATTTTCTAATCCAAAAATTAAAATGTTTACTCTGAGGAAAAAGGACCTAGGAAAGAATGACATGAAATACTAGAAATCCCTATAATGCTGGAATGTATGAGACATTCTGGAATATCTGAGATAGACTCAGATATGTGTGAAATATCGTCATGTGACACAATTTAGGAAGGAATCATTTACTCCCATATAAATTCATATTCCTGACTCTCGACAGCATTGCAAGTATTATATGCCAAAGAGACATAGATTTTAGTCCTTCTACTTCCTCTTGCATTCAACGCATGTGCAAGCTTCTCAAATCTTTCCTAGTATGATGAGGTATACAAAATTAATTAAGTTGCAAATGCTTTCTAAAATTGTATTGATCATTTTGTATTTCATAGCTTCAGTGGGACCAACAGAGCTAGGCAATTTTTGCTTAGTTCAATGTTTTGTCAGTTTCTCCATTTTCACACCCTACCTTACAAACAAAGCTTTTCCTCATTCATAGATGCCATGCATAAGGGAGAAGCACAGGATGTCTTGTGCAATTCAGGAATCCACTTAAATGTACTTTCCCCAAAACTGATAAATCAGGGTGATGCAAAGAAATAAGAACGCACAGGCCCTACTCCTGTCTGTTTCCATACCTGGTTGTATCCTTCTATACATTCACCATATTGCTCTAAGGGCGTGAGCCATGACTCCTCTCTGGAAAACTCAGCATTATGTAATGGCGATTGAGTCCTTGGCAAAAACTCTAGAAAAAGGGCAGTATTTTACACGAGGAGGATCAAATATCAGTGGTTTATTATTAATTGCAACATTTTGGATCATGAAATAACATTTTTTAACTCCACATTCTGTCAATATTTCCATTGTTATCCTTTTAGCAAATTAACTCAATCATTATTACAAAATTCTTGTGGACTGTCACACATAATGGCAGATCCTAGATTCTGCCCAATTTGCTTACACGTTTAGAAACATTTCAAAATTGGAACTGGCTTGTCTGATCATTTCTCTCCATGAATCCCACATTTCCCATCGAAGACAGAAGTTATAGAATTTGAGTAAACTTTTCCAAGACAAAGACCTTCATGTGTGTTAAGATTAGACTTGAACAGAACACAATACTAAAAGGAGCACTTTAGTCCTGTTGCATTCAGTCTACCTTTGACGAATACTTTGTTGTTGCTGTTGCTGGAATGCCCATATGTTCCTACCATGCTACAGTGACCTATAAAACCTTTATTCTGGAAAATGTGGTCTTCAACTCATCGCTTAGGCTTCAGAGGCATGCACACTGAGCTGGAAGTGAAGGAAGAAGAGGACAGACCCCAGACTAGTCACAGCAATCATCTATAAAATGACAATCAGCAGAATATTACAGGACAAAGCCAGATTGATCTCTTACCCTGCTTAGCCAGTCTTTCAAATTTGTAGAAACTTGGAAAAAATCAGTATGATTTAGAATGCCATCTGTTTTTATCCATCTATCACTAAGTCACTAATAGAGAAATGTAACAAAAAAATCAAGTACTATGAATGTTTTTTCCCGAACAGAAAATCTTTATATACGTAGTTACTATATACAATTTATCTTCCAAGTCAGGCCAATTCTAAAAGAGAAAGGAACTATTGTTGACACTTATGCTAGATGAACAGCTGTACAACAATGGGACATTATTCTAGGTCAGGATTTAGAATGTATCCTGAAAGGTTAAAAATTCAGATAGTACTTAAAGGACAGCATGGAATATAAGAGATGCAAAATGAAATAACAAATAGATCACCCCAAAGTACATATTGGTCTTGGATATTAAAAAAAAATATCCTCTTTCTTTGAACTCAAGGTAATTTTTTAAAACACTTCTTGTTAAAAAAGCAGTCTCGAGAATGGCAGCCCCATAAATGCTAGGTGTGCACAGATCGTAAGCTACAGTATTTCTCACAAATGGGTGGAGGAAGACCCTAACCCTGACTCCACTAGGACCTTCTTTTCCTCTTCGTTGGCGATTAGTCATGCGTGGTGTTTAAAACTGAAACGTTCATTTTAAATACTACAAAAATGTGGCACAGAGCGCAGGCAAGGCATCTGTTCCAGCAAAATGTTATGTTTTGATCATTTTCAAAAATGATTTTTCTGTTTTTAAAGAAAGTGTGTGGACATGAAGATGAGTCAGTCAATCTGAGGGGTACTGTATGCTGGGTTATTTTGAAAGCTGTAAAATTTAAAAATACATGGAAAAAAATAATTTTCCTTAAATATTATTTCAATTTTATTCTTTGACTTAGTATTTTTTTTAATCTTTCCATAGCATCAGATTCATTGCCAGAGGAAAAAAAATGTCATCTTGAAGGCAGCTATAGATTCACCATCATGTGGAAACCTAGATTCAGGCCTACAAAAATTGTAATACTCATATTCACAGGTCTAGGTTTATTGGAATACAACAGTGTATCTGATGTAAAGGTGATTTGTTTACATATGTAATTACATTTATTTTTAAAAGTTCCTGATTATGTAAATATTATCAAAAATCAATCTATTTCTTGACTAGAGCTTTTACCATTCGTGTATTAGATCTACTACTCAAATGTAATTGTACAGAAACTGTATCATAACCTCTGTTTCCTATCCCAATTTATGTTTCCCTTAATTTTCTAAACGAAATGCATTTAGTGTATCAACATTGATTGATAGCCTGAAAATAGAGACCAGACTCCAGAAAGAATATTTAGAAACTTCAATGACTGTACAGGGAAAGAGGATTTCAATAAGATTTCTCTTACTTTTTTGTTTTTGTTGTTGTTGTTCCATAGGCCTCAAAAGTAAACTGTCATTTGCTGTCTATGAATACATACATGTAGTTTGGTCTCATTGTGAAGGTTTGAAAGTAACTGAGAAAGTAACCCACAAGTTCTAGCAGGGAATGAACTCTGTCTTGCTGTGTTTTTCCCAGATCATGTACTTTCAACGCCATTTCTTTATCTGAAGAACTGGAGAGAAATCACAATCATCTACCTCCTAATAAACTGTGGGATTCTGAGATGTCAGAAATTATTTGCATTTGGAAAACCCTTATCAGTTAGAGGTCACAATACTACTATATCAGTTGGAACAAATCAGAAGAGCTACCCAACCAACCATTTTTATCTTGATCTGTTCATTTGGGCCATCTAAAGCAACACAATCAATTGGACCAACCATTCTGAGATACAAATTGGCTGCTAAGAAAGCCAAAACACCAGATTGGCTGCTTTTTTTAATTGGTGTTTTTCATGATATGAAAATATTGGGTGAAAATGGAAAAACTGAGTCAAAGATCCAGATGTTTGATCCTCCCGTTGCCAAATAGCCACACATTTTGTAGCATTCAGATTTGCAACTGAATTTCTCAGCTTTCACCAGAAAGCCTGTCATCATATAGATATAGCCGTAGAGGAGCTGTAAACATGAAAGTGATATGGTCCCAAGAAAAGCATCTCTTTTACCCGAGATAACAGTTGCTTGTGCATCTGCTGTTTTCTCCTCACTAGGCAGCTTCCTGGACAGGAAGGGCACAGGATCCATTGTTCAAAATCCTATAGCATTCTCTTCTTTATTTAGGCCTAAGGCTGCTTAGAAAGGAGAAGACCTGTGTAAACCAAATAAGTGTCTTTACAAGAAAGAGCTTCTTTTCTGAACTGGTCCACTTTATAATTCAGTTTTAGATGCAAAAGCTATCATTGCAACATCGAGCGGGGTCTGACCCAGACCCGCGTTTTCTGGATTGGTTTGTCTTGTTATGGACTGACAAGGGCATCAAAACGGTGTTCATCATGCTATTCTACATACCCTAGATCCAGTCTGCTAACAACACTTACACAGTTCAAATGAGCTTAGAAAAAGTAGATTATATTAGCCTTAAGTTGTGTGTCAAAGGAGGTGGAGTGGAGAATGTTAAAAGCTAAATGTATCATCATTTTGCCTATTTTTGATGGCTGACATTTGTTTGCATTGCTTCTTTTGCACCCGGGCACACATTAATTCAAAGCCACGACCACAGTGTGTATTATCTGCAATTTTTCTTTTTTCCTCCTTGGATTCACTTCTCTTGAAATATCACATTTTAATTATGTGCATAGCAATGACTTCATTGCTTCTTAACTCAGCAGCAGCCAACTCATTTTCCCCTGATGGTATGATGACCTGTCCTTGTGGGAGAAACCCATCTGTTTATATTCTTTAAGCTGTATCTACACAAGGAACAGGTTTTGTGTGTTTTGAAACCATCTTTCTTCATTTCACTACTCATTGCTTGCCTAGAAAGGAGAAGCCAAGGAACTAAGAGGAAAGCAGTGCTTTTAATAAGCATTTCTAACAAAACCAATAAAAAATGAGCACACTTGTTACAAAGAACATGGCTATGAATTTCAACCCATTTAAGCATTTGAGCTCAGTGTCAAATATGAACATAAACCATTAAGTACAAGGTTTGGCATACAGCATAACAAATAACAGTTATATTTATCACTGGGATTATATATGAAGGGACGAGGAGTTAAAACATTTGTCTCTCAGTAATGGTTGAATGTTATTGAAAACTCTTCTTGCACGCTGGTTGTCTATCTGATATTAATAACAGGTTAATAAAGGAAAGTGATTCTGTTTTTCTGGCATAAATTTCTGGCTTCACAGTAAACACTGAGATGTACTTAATAGAGTACCTTCAAAAGAAATTTTAAACTACCAAGTTACTTTTTGCAAGTAATTGGGGAGGACTGTTATCAGCTATCACAAGAAATCTTCCCATTAAAAGGGTTTATTCCAGGAAGAATGTAATGTTCATCAGCAGAAACTTTTGCCCTTCCATATAGTTTCTGGATTCTACTATGGGTAGAATGATCTTTGTTAATTATGGCCCATAGTTAATTGTGGGAATTCTTTTTTTTTTTTAAAGATTTTATTGATTTATTTGACAGAGAGAAACACAGCCAGAGACGGAACACAAGCAGGGGGAGGGAGAGAGGGAGAAGCAGGCTTCCCGCCGAGCAGGGAGTCTGACTTGGGGCTCGATCCCAGGACTCCGGGATCATGACCTGAGCCGAAGGCAGTTGCTGAACCAACTGAGCCACCCAGGCGCCCCAATTGTGGGAATTCTATATAATGAAATGATATCTCAGATTTGTGTCCAGAGCCCAAATTCAGTTCAATCTTGGGACAGAACTGGTATAAGACTGGAAAAGTCTCCTTTTCAATCCAGAGGGAGGGCAGATCGTCATTGGAAAGAATGAATATATTCCCTATACAGAGTAGCTTATCAAGAAGTCAGGTAAAGACCCGTGAGGGTACAAATAGCTGCCTGATCTAAACAATGTCAAATTTAGACCAACTCCAGAAGCCCATCATGATACTCAAGCACAGAGTTAAACATGCCCAGTCCCGGAATTAAAGCAAATTTAAATTGGCAGCATAGCCTTAGGTTCTTCCTCTTGAGCAGTTAGGAACCGGAGACAGTTTACTCTTGTCTTCTCACGAGTCTCTTGAGGTCCAAGAGTGTGGATATGAATAGGCTACTCAGTACTAGTGGGGGCACTCTGTTTTCATTTCACTTCCTGGTCCCACCATGAGATGCAGTCTGCGTGGTTAATGCTTCAGCCCAGGCTACAAGTTCTCCCCACTAATTCCTTCCTATTTTCTTCCAGTTTCTTCCCTGGTTCAGAGAGATTTGAGCCAGCCACATTACTAGGCATGTCACCATTATTTGGAAAAGAAGAAAAAAACATAGTAAATGCACTACGGCAGAAAAATCACTTTGGGCTGGAAATTTTCCCGGAGGGAAAAGAATATGTGTTGGGTTTTGAAGGTGGACAACAGCTGAAAAAGACATTGTATGAAGGCAAACGATGAAAGAGAAAGGAAAATCGGAATTGCAGGGAACAGACTGGAAATGACTAATTACAGCTAGAGCTTGGGAAGTTGATTTGGGGCCATCTAATACAGCATCACGTTGACCCTAATGGAGACAAATGACGAGTGCTTCCCCGGGGGAGGAGGGCGGCCTAGGCACCCCTGCCATGGCCTGCAGCAGTCTCAGAAGGCTGAATTTTCACTGGAGGAAGGGCAACAGTTGTTAACTGAACAATTACCCCCTTTCAGGGAAGGTTCTTAGATTCGTGTAGTTCTAGTTCCCCGATGCTCCTGAAGCAGAGTTTATCATCCTTACGGATTATACCTGTTATTAAACTGTTGTCCCTCAGCCTCTAACCCACCCCTACCAGCAGCTCTGTGTTCTGCCCTGAGACATGACAGCACGCTTCTGCCTGTCAGAGGCCTCCTTGTTATGCTCTGCCAAGAGACAGTGCCAGAGGGAGCCGGCGGGGCTCACTCGTCCCCGTCTGTGCGCAGCGGCGGAGCCATGCTCCGGCACACCAGCCGTGACCGTGCCTTCCCGCAGCGGCAGCTGAACCTATCCAGCCGGCTGGTTTTCCGACAATGACACAGTCAGTCTTAGGAAACCGCCTCAGAGGTATGGGCAGCCACCGAGGATGCCCTGTCACGGGCCTGGGTCCCAGCCCACCGAGCGGCTCCTTCCAGCCTGGAAGGTTCCTAGCTCCACGCTCTTCCCTTATGTCCGTGCTGGCTGTGTCTGGCAGGCCACTGTTCCTTCCATGACACCTGAGAATATTCTCCTTCTGTCTTTCAGGTCCTCCATACGTGATCAGCCATTCTTTCCACTGGTTCTCTTTGTTCAACCAACTGGAGCGGTTTCCGTCTCCTGACTGAACCTAAAACTTAAAGAGATTAATTAATCAGTTAACTTGGAAGTTCCCACAACTAACTTGTGATGTCTAGATAAATAGAGTTTATCTGACTAAATAAATCTCTTATTCCTTCAGCCCTCATTCTAATAACCTCCGGACACCTGCAGAGAAAGTTATTTTTTCTTTTTTCAACTGATTACAACTCACTTGACTTATTAGAGATGCTTGTGGTTTTAGGTGATAGAAAACCAAACAGAACTAGATTAGGCCAGAGAGAGACCCCTTGACTTGCACCTATACATGGAGAGGGGCAGGGGATTCAGCTACTGGACAGCCGGGCCCTAGAGATGTGCCTGGAATGGGGAGTCTCTCCGTCACTGCCTCTACCCTCAGCACAATATAGACACATGCCCACATCTCTGCTCCCCATTCGTTTTCTCAGATTGCTGGCTTATGTGTTCCAGTTTGACCACCACAGAGAGTTTAAACTTGCTTTTTCTCTCTCTGATCTCAAGCTCAAAATCCCAGGAAAGGGCTTTATTTTTATAATATGGACCAGGAGGCCATATTTGCATAGAACAGCTGGAAGGTGACAAGAACACTGTTCCAGCTCGGGTTATACGTCTTCCCTTGGAATGACAAACAGTGATCAAGGGGAAAGGTTTTAAAAACCAAGAGAAGTTCTATTTAAGTCCCAATATTAAAGTAGAAGAAAGATGTCCCAGCAGAAGTGTGTATGTTATTCCAGGGAAGTGTAACAATAGATATCCACTGCTCCACTCTTACAACAAACTATACTCGTATTCTGCATGCCTGTAATACATAACAGCTCCTTCTCCTACAATCTGTAGAAATATACACTCATTATTAATAAAATTTGCTGATTGCTTTGGTAAATGGGATCCTAGAAATCCAAGATTTGGAAATGTTCTCCTTTCTAAATAATATTGTTTAGAGTTATACTGTTTAAATGTTAAAAGTAAAATTTACAGTCATAATTCTCAAACTTTTTTTTATAATTCTCAAACTTTTTAAAAAAGATTTTATTTATTAATTTGAGAGAGATACAAAGACAGAGACTGAGAGAGACAGAGAGAAAGAGCACAAGCAGGGGGAGAGGCAGAGAAAGAAGGAGAAGCAGACTCCCCACTGAGCTGGAGCCTGAATCCCAGGACCTGGAAATCATGACCTGAGCCAAAGGCAGATGTTAACCATCTGAGCCACCCAGGAACCCCCATAATTCTCAAACTTTAAAGATCTTCCAATAAGTATTTCTGGGGCTAACTATGGCATTCTTCAGGATGGAAAGAATTTACTTTAAAATAAATTAACAAATATTAAGTACCACGTCCCAAGCACTGACTTAGGAGTTTTATAAACATCCTATTTAACCCCCACAATGACCCTGTGATGTGAGCACTGTTATTCCTTTATCAGAGAAGGCAAGTAAGACTTGGTGAGATTAAAAAGCTTATCCAAACTTATGAAATTAAGTGGTAGATTCAACCTTATACCATAGATCTAAATGAATCAAAACCCTATCTTCTTTTCGCCACATTAGTAGTTTCTCCTCTGAGCTCCGGGAAGGGCTGTTGCTGGCATAGCCTGCTTGGGGCCACGTCCTGCCACAGTTTGCTGGCTTCATACATCTTACTCCACTTTGCTCCCTCCTCAGTCTGGCAATGTCTGGAAACACTGACAAATGGGATGGCAAAATTGCTCCTAGTTAACTACTGCTTTAAACCTACCTGTCCTTCGCCTGATACAAAGGCCAGGGATACTGTTAATGGATTCTAATAATGGCTTTCAAAACAACTGCTTCAGGGATGCGTGGGTGGCTTGGTCGGTTAAGCAGCTGCCTTTGGCTCAAGTCATGATCCCAAGCTCCTGGGATCGAGTCCCGAATCAGGCTCCTTGTTCAGCAGGGAGCCTGCTTCTCTACCTCTGCCTGCCACTCTCCCTGCTTGTGCTCTCTCTCTTTCTGACAAATAAAATAAAATCTTTAAAAAACTAACAACAACGAAAAACAATTGGTTCAAAAAAAATGGAACCATGGTTTCATAACATGCCTTTTCATGTAAACATAGAAGATGATGCTAAACACTGTTGTTTTGATTGCCACTTTTATCTGGGTCATGACATTTTCAAAGCTTTAAAATGCTACAGACAAACACTGAGGAATTATCTCAAGTGCTAAGACATTTGCTTTTAGTTTGTGGCATCTGATGTAGTCCTTCATTGATACCCAGGCTTGCTTAGAGAATAAGAGCTTCTTAGCAGTAGAAGGAGCTGGGAGGGAAGATTTGTGGCACTACTCTTCCCACAAACCAAAGTCTGAACCATTCATGGTTCATAGGTCAGTGCCAAAGAGCAGAAAATTATGGGCAAGTGGTTTAACTATCTAATTTTTGCCAGAACAAAAAGTTTTAGACAATCTCTCCTGAAATGAAGGTTCTTTGATGTTTAACTTAACTATTCAGCAAGCTACCCCATACAGTTACCTTAATACAATTCTTTTTTTTTTCTTTTAAGATTTTATTTATTTGACAGAGAGAAACACAGCCAGAGAGGGAACACAAGCAGTGGGAGCGAGAGAGGGAGAAGCAGGCTTCCCGCCGAGCAGGGAGCCCGATGTGGGACTCGATCACGGGTCTCCGGGATCATGACCTGAGCCGAAGGCAGTCGCTTAACCAACTGAGCCACCCAGGTGCCCCCCTTGATACAATTCTTAAGAATGTCTCAAATTAGCCCCTGGTCAGAGCTAGGCATCCTGGATGCCTTATCCAGGATGGATGGTTTATCAAGACTGTTTCACAGTGAAGGTAAACAATCTTTTCACACTTTGGAAGCTTTTTAAGACAAACTATTCTGATCATATAAATGAAGAGGAGATTTGGAGCCTCAGTGGTTAATTTCTATAAGTTTTAATGAGGATTCAAAAATTATAAGGATGATTTTTATCCTGCCAATAAGTTCTTTCATCTCCCTTCTCAGTTAAGGTAGGATGGTCTTTTAGATAGGTATGCATCCCCAGTCAATGACTTGGTGTTTCATCAGATGACAGCATCCCCTCTCATAACCAGACTGTTAAATAGGGTAGCAAGACATATGATTCTGTCTTTGACTTGGGCCAGAATGTTTGCATTAAGCTATATGAAGGATTTCCTAAAGATATTTAGGCCATGCCCCTATAGATTCTTCAATCATGAGGTCCTTGTGTTTTAAAAGATTTATGAGTACCAATAAATGGAAAATGTTCACAAAAATGTGTGTTGAATTTTGGAGAGGTTAGGAAACTGGAGAATTTCTAAGATGTCTTAGTTAAACAGTATTGCCTTTCTAGATTGAGTTACAGAAAATGAGAATTGGGTAATCTGGACCAGGCTCCCCTGTAGAATTGCACTTTGCTGGTAGGCCATCAGTCCATAAGAGTTATTTCTCCTGTGGAGATGTTTATTGAAGATATTTTCTGTTGCAGTTTACTCTTTATAGGTGAATTCTTTGGAAAAAAATCACTTCTTGTTTAAGTGTGAAGAATAGTTGTGCATCCACTAACCAACTGTCTGGTGTTTATTTTATGGGCAAGAAGATATGTGCAACTGACCAATTTCTCTCCCCATTTGGCTACTAGAAGTCTTAAAGCTAAATTTGTGGCCTAATGATTAGGGTATACAATGATTGCATTGGACCCGGTAAAATGCATGCTTGCTTCAGTCTCTTTCCTGGTGTCATTTCCAGTCACCAGGGCTGTTTTGGGTTTTTTGTTTGTTTGTTTTCTCACTCTCTTTTTGCAAAATCTCATCTTTATATTATTATGCTATATTTTATAACTGTTTATAAGCTCTCGTAATAGTAGTAAACAACAAAACAGAGGAATAAACAATAAAGAACAGAGGAAAATAATTAATGTTACTCCATGGTTGGGGAAGAAACTGATGATAAGATGAACCTTGACATATGGCTGGTAGGAGTTCATCTGAGAGAGCAGGGAGAAGGTGAAGCTCAGGCAGAACTGCAGTAGCGGTGGCATTAGATGACCTTAATGGAAGCGTGGCCCTATTCACATGGTTAGAGAATGGGGAGAGGAAGAGGAGCATGAGGGCATGAAAGCCAAGTTACATCAAGTTTGTTAAGTAGACAATGATTAAGAGATTGAAGTTACAAAAATGGCATGATCAGAATGTGCTTTAGGAAGATAACTGTACTGTCCGTAATGAGGAAGGAATGGAACTAAAGGAGAGGGAATGGAGGTGTGAAAACCTGTATTGGCCACAGCCTGCTCTAGCCCCAATTTAACATCTGTAATTAGGCTTTTCACCAACTCAAGAGGCTGGTTTAATAAAATCTAGACCAGGTGATATACTATGAGTGTCCTTGTGGTCAGAAAAGAAGATCTGGAATTATTCCACTGCCCTGATTTGGAGTCCTGTGCCCACAGGAGCCTGGATATACGGTCTCCCTGTCTCCCTTCCTCCTACATGACCCATCCATTCTTAAAATATCTGCTTAGGTTCTAGGTGTCCATTCATTCATTTCTTTCTACTCTTCAGTACTCATTTCATTGTTCCAGTCCATCAGCTAAGAATAGTAACTCCATTTACTCCTATCAGTTTCTTTTTATCCAGGCATAGACCATGCGGCCTATATTCTCACATCTTTAGTTTGAATGCCTTTTCCTGGCTTGCAAAATCATCACCTACTGAGAGTAGCGGCCACCTGGAAATGTGGATACCACACCAATTTTTCCAACCCTCATTATCCACTGATTATTGATCTTGGTAAATGTTAGACTAAATTTGATAAGCCTCCTTGGTAATGGTTTTGGACTATTGGGTTAATGGGGTAGAAGATCATTCCTATTATTCAGGTTTGTTTTCTTCTTAAGAAGCCCTGACCTCTGTTAATCCTCTGATCTTACCCTATTTAATTCCCCCAAGGAACACTCCAAAAATGTGAAGAGCCTGAGGCTAGTCTGTTTACTGATGGTAAGGAATTTAATGAAATACTAGTGCCAAAAGATAATTTGAGCTTGGACTGTGACAACAGAGAGAATAAGTGGAATTGAGAGATCTAACAACGGAAATTGAACTGAATTGAGATTCAGCTGTTAGGATTTTATGATCGGATAAATCAAGAATCAAGGAAAGTTCTTGGTTATGTATGGAGTATGGCTGATTGTGTATTGATGATGGCACTGATTTGGCTCATTTTTAGCCCTCCCTCCTTGTTCTGTCTCTCTAAGCTTCCTGGTCATGCACCTGAAGTATCCCTTTTATCATTTGCCATTAAATCTTTACTACCTCCAGTCTGTATCTCCCTTCTGTCTGTCTTCTTCCTCTACCTTTTCACTGAAACTGCTCTTACCAAGATAAATGGAGACCTCCATGACGTCAAATCCCATCTCAGAAGATGTCTCAACAGCACTGGGTGCCCTTGATCACTCTCTTCCTTGTCAAAGTCTCTTCTTTTGGCTTTTGTAACACAATCCTCTCCTGGCTTTCTTTCTTCTTCTTCTTTTTTTTTTTTTTTTAAGATTTTATTTATTTATTTGACAGAGAGAAACACAGCGAGGGAGGGAACACAAGCAGGGGGAGTGAGAGAGGGAGAAGCAGGCTTCCCGCCGAGCAGGGAGCCCGATGTAGGGCTCGATCCGGGGTCTCCGGGATCATGACCTAAGCTGAAGGCAGTCGCTCAACCAACTGAGCCACCCAGGTGCCCCTTTCTTTCTTCTTCTATACCAACTTTTTTATTCATTGTTATTTTAAAAATATTGAGTGAGTTTATACTCTGCATCAGGCAGAGTTCCAAGAGGTGGGATATAGTAGTAGCAAACATCGCTGACAAAAACTCCAATCTCACAGAGCTTGCATTCCAGTGTGGGGAGACTAATAAAATAAACACATGGGTGCCTGGGTGGCTCATTGGTTAAGCAACTGCCTTCGGCTCAGGTCATGATCCCAGAGACCCAGGATCAAGTCCCACATCGGGCTCCCTGCTCTGCGGGAGACCTGCTTCTCCCTCTCTCACTCCCCCTGCTTGTGTTCCCTCTCTTACTGTGGCTCTCTGTCAAATAAATAAATAAAATCTTTAAAAAAATAAATAAAAATAAACACCTAAGATGTATAGGGTATTAGATGATAACTGTTACAGGGAAAAGTAAATCTCTCACTGAAATGACATTTGAGCAAAAAGGATGGAGGGGATATGTGAGTAAATGGGGAGAGATCTATTCAAGCAGAGGGAATAGCCAGAGCAGATGCTCAGTGTCAGGAGCATTCTTGGCTTGTTTGAGGACCAGCAAGAAGCTGAGAAGGCAATGTCAGGTGAGGAGGTATGGGAGCTTGATAGGTGTTTTAGGGCTTTGGCTTTGTATTCTAAGTGATATAGGAATCTGCATAATTTTGAGTATGCAAGTGACAAGATCCAACATTTTTCACAGAATCACACTGGCTTTTTTTTTTTTTTAAGAGTTATTCATTTATCCTAGTGTGGGGGGAGAAAGGAGGCAGAGGAAGAAGGAAAAGAAGAGAAGGAGACTCCCTGATGAGTGTGGAGCCTGATGCAGGGCTTGATTCCACAACCCTGAGATCATGACTTGAGCCAAAACCAAGAGTCAGATGCTTAACTGATTGAGCCACCAGGCACCCCTACACTGGCTTTTGAATTGAGAAGAATATTTAGGGGCAAGATAGAAGCAAGGAAGTAGCTGCAGTTGTCTAATCATTAGACCAGGGTGATTATGGTAGATGTGGTATGAAGCATTTGGATTATGGAAATACCTGGAGGTAACAGATGCTGGTGTTTCTTTCTTTCTTTCTTTCTTTTTAAAGATTTTATTTATTTGACAGAGAGAAACACAGCCAGAGAGGGAACACAAGCAGAGGGAGTGAGAGAGGGAGAAGCAGGCCTCCCGCCGAGCAGGGAGCCCGATGTGGGGCTCGATCCTGGGTCTCCAGGATCATGACTTGAGCCGAAGGCAGTTGCTTAACCAACTGAGCCACCCAGGTGCCCCAATGCTGGTATTTCTTGACAAGTTAGATACAAGTGTGAAAATAAAAGTGAGAAGGCAAGGGTGACATCAAGATTTTTGACTTGAATAAAAACAGGATAGAGTTGCATTCACTTGAAATGGGCAAGATTACAAAACGGGTAAGGGAAGATGATCAGAGCTCTGGTTGTTGAAATGGGTATACTTCTGTAGTTGAATATTTGAGTTGGGCAAGATTTTCAATCTAGAAAGAGACATTTGAAAGAAGGTAGTGCATGGATGGATTTGAAATTGATGATATTGAATGAGATCACCAAGAAAATGGGTTTTGAGAGAGAAGAAAAGAATTCTGAGTCCCATGGCACTCCAAAGTGATGTGGTCTGGTTGATAAGAGGAATATCACTGGAAACTGAGAACTGAGATAAGGCAGAAAGAAAACTAGGAGATGTGATGCCCTGAACGCTACATAAGACAAATGCACCAAGGAGAGAATGAAATCCCTTGTCTACTTCTGCTAATAGATAGGGAGACTACAGGTCTTGGTTAATTAGGACAGTCTTCTATCACACCTGTTCTCAGCACAGTTATTAATAGCACCAGCTCTCATTCTCGTAAGTGATCAACTAACTGCGAGATCATGTAAGAGCAACTGAGAATTGACTATTAATATTCAGAAATGTGAAAGTTATTAATGAGTTTTACATAATTGATTGTGATAGAGGGTATGGGGAACCTGTTCTGGGTAGGTGGGGCTCAGGATTACCTGTGAGCAAAGGAATCAATGATAGTAAAGACAGCTGAATCAAAAAGTTCTGCTTTAAAAGGGAGCAGAAAAGTAGGTTTTAACTAACGGACATTTTGCTGTCAGTCAAGGCTGGTGTGTATGTTCATTGTTTTGTTATAATGGGCTCCCTCCATGTCCTTTTCAATTCCTCCTTTGTCTTCTAAACGGACTTAGGAATAAGTCCTAGTCATCTTTTTATTTTAAATTCTCTTTCTTGGTGACCTCATCAAGTTTTCATGGCTGTAAGTAAAACCTAAATGTTGACAACTTCGAAACTAAAAGCCCTAACTTCTCTTTTGAGCTCAAGATCTGTAAATTCAACTTCCTGATTTAATGACTTCTTAATACCCATCTAATGGCCATCTAAGTCCATTGCGCCCAAACTCATTTTTTTTTAATGCTTTTCCTCACCAAATATACTTCTGCCCCATGTCTTCATTCTCATATGGTACCATTTCTTAAGCGAAAAACCTAGTGATCATTCTTGACATTTCTTCTCTGTTCATCTCCCCACATCTTACTTATCACCAAGTCATGTTAATTCTACCTTAAAATACAGGTATCATATCAGTCCTGGGCCTATTTGCATTCAGCTTTATTCTTCACCTTTTATCTTCTCTGTCCTATAATATAGGAAATTTAGCCCTGAAAAGTGTGTTTCCAGGTTCCCATACCGGATGGTTTCGGTTGTGTTCCACAAATGGAGGGCATTCATAGGACAGTAGAGAATAAGAGGAAATGGGAGAAAATGGTATTTCTTCCTTCACTCAATTTTAGGTAGGTGTCTTTTCAATGGCTCCAGGTTCCATTGAGTGACTCTCGCCCAGGAACTCTTGTTGTGCCACCTTCCTCCTGGTCTCTTCAGCAGAGAAGAAACAAAGTATCTTGTTTAAGGTCGAGGTTGTCTCATCCTTCCCTATTAGCTTAGCTCTTCCATTACCTGACTAGCAACTCCATAAATTAAATTTCCTTTATTTTCCTCTACTTTAAACAAAGTTCTTTCTACTTGTTTTTTACAATGGGTCTGAGAAACACTCCCCTTCATCTGTTTTTCTGGTCGTCATGAACAACTATTTCCTAAGTTACCATTATCTCTTTCTGAGCCCACTACCCCTAGCTGAAGTTCTCCACCTCTAATCTTTCCTTCCTCTGATCCATTCAAACAGTCTCCACAGTGATCTTTAAAAAACTCAAATTATCTCCTTTAATGGGCTTTCAACTCTATGTAGAATAATAGACTAATGTCTTGGGCTGCCTATAAGACCACACACATTTTGTCCTCTCACTACTTCTCCAACATCATCTCACACGTCTTATCCTATATCCTTCTCCCTCTACCTCCTACAGTCTTACCCTTTTCATTAATCTTCCACTCACATGCCATATAAAACTGGTACCATCCCTTTACCTTGTTATTGTCACTTTTGATTTTCTGGACTTTTCTTTCATTTGCTATATCATGACTTATAATTATGTATTTATTTACATGTTTACTGTTTTTCCATTTTCATCAAAAGCTTCAAGAATTCAGAAAACATGACTATGATTTAACCAGTGCCAGGCACAGTATCTGACTAGTAGAACGCATTTCTAATGGTAGTATTTGAATAAACAAATAGTAATTTTCTTTACTGTTAGGTTACTGTGGTCTTTTTCAGATGCATAACTAATAATTGAATCAGCTGTGACTATATTTGGAGTCACTTAATTGACTAGGCCCCACTCCACTAGATAATTTTTGGCTTTATATTTGAAGGCGGGAAATGAAGGAAACTCTGGTTTGGGGAACTAGAATTTAAAGAGTCACTCATCCTTTCTCTACCTACCTTCTACTCTCTACTCATTTTCTTTCTCTCTTTAAATTTTTCAAATATGCTCTATGTTCCAAAGGAAAATCCAAAGTTCTTAGCATGACATGTAATTCTGGTGCCAGTCTCCTTCCATATTCTTGGATGACCACTTCCTGCCTCCCTAGCCTGTCCTCTGAAGTTATCTCGAAGCACCACTACACACACAAGTGGGCTCTTCTATCTCTATCCATGCTATTGCCTTGCTGCTTCCATTCCTGAGAATGCTCTCTCCCCCTTGTCATCTGAAAAACTCTGACCAATCTCATGATCCAATAGAAGTAACTTCTCCTCTGTTGAGACTCCCCTAACCCTCACCCCCTTGGGTCCGTCTTCCCTCTGTGTCCTTTCAGTACCCGGTATTTCTCTTTAGGCAGTTTATCACATCACATTTTAGTTCTTTTTTAAAGATTTCACCCGCATGCTAGACTATGCACATGGACCATATCTTGTTCCCATTTGCATTTCAACATACAGTGTAAGGTCTGAAAGGTGCCTAATAAACTTGGGTTAAATGGATGACAGGGTGAATTATAATTTGGCTTTTGTACACTTTCATCTCCCCAAGAAATAATTTTGCCACAGAAACTTCTTGTTTCCTCTTTCCTTTTAGTTCCTGCATTATTTTCTTAGTGGGCTGTTCCCCCTTCCTAAAACTCTTCATTTGTAGCTTTGAGCTCAGCCACCACCTACCCATCTCCTTCCCCTGCCACCTGGCCTATTGACTCTGCCTCCTGTTCTCACTCTGCCTCCCTCCCTGCTCTGTGGCAAATCTGGCCCCAGTGCCTCTACTTCCCAGTTCAGGGACAGGAAGAAGCTGTGTCAGGCCATGATCTGGCTTTTAGGGGTGGGAAGGTGCAGAGTGGTCCTGCAACGCACTGCCCACCCTCCCCCAATTCATCTTTCCTCATCACTAGGAGCAGTCGGGGGCCTGATGACCGAAGCCATGTCACTTCAGCCAGGAGAGTACAGTGGGAAGAGACATTCTGCAAATCAAAGAAATAATAAGAGACTCATGTACATGCACTATTGATTTTTGTTCTAGGACATATTAATAGCAGCAAAGTGTGGGATTCTCGTACTTTTTTATGCTGAAAAGCAATGCTTTTACTTTTTCAATTCCAGCAGTTTTACTAGAGGTGATCCTGGCATTTAATTTGCAAGGCCAAATTTCTTTCTGTGGAGTAATCTTAATGAACTCTAACCTTTCCTAATGAGACAGCCTCTTAGCTTCTTCAAAATCATTTCTTATAGGGTGGACATACAGCAGTAGTACTTTTTATATGTGTATCATTCTATTTCCATGACTGGTACCAGAAATTTTCTGGTTTTCTTTCCCCAGTGTTCTTTCTCAGATGAAAGGACTAAGAGAAAGCCCTGCAACCCTACGAGTCCGCCCGTTTGTTGAAATCAGTTCAAGATCATCCAGGTCTGCAAAACTCGGCTGAAGCAGCTTGTTGCATAATTTACCAGAGAAAAGAGGGCCATCTGGAGAGCCAATCTGGAGAACTAAGCAAAGGCAGAGTCTCCCCCCCCCTTAAGTTCTCCTGATTGACTCCCTGCCTATATTAGGCCTCAGCAATCCTTGGTCTGCAGCCTGAAAGATGGCAGTCCAGGTCAAAGGTCTTGACCTTCCAGCTTTGAACCCTGACAAAGTATTACCTGGCCCACAACTGCTAGCAGCCCCACCCACCATCACTGTGCAAGGTTCTCAGTCATCTCCCCCCAGTCTTACCCCATGACACTGTGGGGGCCTGTGTCATTCCAAAGGACAGCTGGTTTATGCATATGCAGAGGAGGCAGCTACCCACAAAGAGATGTGGGAAAGCTCTATCAAATTAAAAAATAATAATAATAAAAATAAAAGGCAAGAAAGAAAGCTGCCTTAACCTCTAGTCAAGGAGTAAGTTGCTTCTTCCACAGATTTAAATCCTTTGCATTAAAGCAATCTATTTCTTTTGAATCCAGAGCCTATGAATGAATTTAAGAATTTCCTTTAGAATTGCCCTTCCACAGGGCTGGGAAAGAAGCTAGAGACCAGGACACTCCATCAACCAGCCCCTATCTGACTCTCTAGAGTTCCCCTCTGCCATCTGATGCTGGCTATCCTGGTACTAATTGTCATCTAGGTGCTAACTCTAGGTGATCTAGAGTAACCTCCTTGAATGTTTCCTTGGGCAGGTTCTGGGCCAGAAAGGAAAAAACTAATAATAAAAATAAAAATTAAAATTAAAAAACCCAAAAGCACACATACAGAAAATATAGTCATCAGTTTATGAAGCCTCCATAGGAATGGGTTGAGAGGATGCATCAGGAATTTTTAACCACATTTTCATTACTTTTCTTAGTCTGCTTGTTTTTAATAAGATCATATACAAATACAGTCAGTGTTCATCCTAGAATTCAGCCAGTTAAAATAAATACTTTCAATTTTGACGGTGGACAAGTTATATCATTTTCTAAGCTTACCTTCTCATCTGTATAATAGAAATAATATTTATTTCATTAGATCTTTAAAAATCCAATATATACATAAGTCTTGCCATATAACTATATGTTCAATTAAAAAGTGCTTATTTTTCTTTCCTTTCTTACGTGGTTTAAAATGTATAGATTTAAACAGGCCGATGTTCCTGGTCCAGCAGTATAGAATTTCTTCCATGTGTCCCACAAGGGCACTGAAGTTCAGGCTCTGGGGCTCTGTTTCGTGAACAGCAGTGCACCTTGGGCTTCCTTTCCTGCCAAAACCTTGAACTCGGGCGTGTGGGGCAGGGGGAGGATTTGTGCAGTCTTGCATGAACTTCTACGGTGCCTCAGCTGAACAATGTTTTAATTATGGCCTTTCAGTCTCAACTGCACCTGCCCATTTCACTATCAGAAAGAAAAATCTCTCTTTTCTTCCTTGCTTCTCTGTTATACTTTAAAACCATGATTGTTTTGCCGAAATAGATATTGACTAGAGAAGAACAAACCTCAAAGGGTTTGGATTAAGTTCTTTCTGATAAACATGATGGAGTTTGAATGCTCTAGGGACTCCTATTCAAACTATTTTAACTTTTGGAGCCCATGAACACCGGAAGAAAAATTTCTTTCTTGCCACTTTCTTTGGTTTGCTACCACTGGAGGAGACCAAACTACACATATCACTCCAAAGCTTTAGCAATTGTTTTATAATGTGTTCTGAGACCCTAGAAAGGCAGTGTTTTGTGCACACAAAATATGAGTAAGAAACTGGTCTTTGTGGCCTATCAGGGGTCCTTAACGTTTTTTATTTATCTTTTTCACCCTTTTGGATTGTCAAAGTAAGAGTCTGGTAAGGTCTCTGGACCCCTTTTCTAAATAATATTTTTAAATGCATAAATGAAAACATAGGCTTTAAAGAATAGCAATTGTATTAAAATACAGTTTTCCCTGTGAGCAAATTAGTTCCTCTTGGGATGCAGAAAAATCCTTTAAAAAGTAACATTTGCTAACTTTCTTTTATTATAAAAAAATACATGCTCAATATTTGGAAAATGTATAAAACTAGGTTACTATAATAAAGGTATAAAGAAAAATTTAAAAATCACCTATAGCTCCATTTCAAAAGAATATTTGAACATGGATTCATCTCTGATAGGTACTCAGATCACAAAAGAGAACTGTTTACTTGCTTTAAATTCTCAAGAAAGAGTAAAGGTCCAGACTGCACAATCTCTGAGACGCTTTCAATTGCCGCGTAGTCCAGAGCGTCCCAGTTGAATGGGACACAGGAGCTCATCTATTCCTGGAGTTCCAATCGTGGCAGGAGTATCAGATTCATCTGGGAAGATTTTTTTAAAATTTAGATTTTTAGGCTTTATCCTAGGCCTCTTTCTAGAGGCAGGGTCAAGGCATCTGTCCATTAAAGGATGCTTAGAAGCATCTGATTATCACCAAGTCCTGAGAACCACCAATAAACTAATAACCCCCTACTCAGTGCAGAATGCTCTCAAGCATGGTCTCCGAACACTCCTTCCAAAGCACATTGGGTCTGGAGATGAAGCCCCAGCACAGACCGTCCGAAACCAGGAGCAGCCTGTGACAGTAACAGAAAAGCAGGTAACACTTCAGGTTCTAAGATCGTGATTTCTGCTGAGCCGTGTCTTTATCATATAGCTCCCTTCTATATCCTGTGCTGGAGTGCACAGAGGAGGAGGCAGGCCGGCTGGCCCCAGCATGTGCTGGGCAGTGAAAGCTACACTTAAGGGGGACTGGTGTGGGGGACTGATACGTGGAGTGACTCTAGATCTGGATCGTAGGCTTTTTCATCCTCGTGAAGTCTCCGTGCTGCGTTTTATTCATTAGCACCTACAAGGGATTAATTGCCATCAGGCATGTAGGTGGAATTCCTGGCAGGGAGCAAGAAATGGAATAGGTTTGATGACAACCAATGATCTGCCAAAGCCCTGTCAGAAGGAGAACAGAGTCTTGCTGTCACTCATCCACCCCTTTAAATTCAAATGAAGATGCTTCTGGGAGGAGAGGGGGAGGGGGTTGGCACCCATCCAACTTTGCATTGAAGATACTGTACATTTTTACTGTATATGTGAAAGTCCCTGCTCCTGGTGGTGCTGTTTCTAAAATGAGAGAAAGAAAGAAAAAAAAAAGAAAGATAGAAAGAAGAAAAGAAAGAAAGAAAGGAAGGCAGAAAGAAAGAAAGAAAAAGAGAGAAAGAAAGAGAGGCCTTCAGTCTGGCCAGCTACACTGGCTATTTTCTGTAATGCCAGTGCTGGAAGGTGACTCAGGAACAGAGGGGCACCAAGGGGCCTGCACACTTCCCTGTATATTATGTCCATCGTGGTCCTTATTTTCTCAAGGACGTTAGGTTCCAAAATGACAAAGAATCCTTGTCATAGAATGTCAAGGCTGTCGTGGGACACTCAGAGGTCACAATCACACGAACTGAACCGAGATCCTCCGGCAGGAAGAATTTCAAGCTATCAGTAAAGTCCCACTGATCCAAATTGCAGTTTTGCATGTAGCAGTAATTTCACAAAATTATACACAAGAGGCACGAGCTGCCTGGGTGTGGAACCACATCCCCCAATGACAGTGGGTAGTAGTAACAGTGGGTGGCAGTGCTCATATATTTAAATCAGATCAAGTTATCCCTGATAAATGCCAAGCATGTTCTTAACTCTTCCAAGTAATAAACTTCAGCAACTCAAGTAAAACTCAGCCTTTTCCACAGGGGGTAGTGGTACCTTTCCTTTTCCTTCGTTCAGCCCCTTCTCCTCCTCCCTGCTATTTTCTGCAGCAAGGACCAGTTCCAGCCTCTGCAGTGTGGATCCACTGCTGCTACTTGGGAAAACTCAAGGGATGACTCAGCTTCCTCACACTGTTTTACTGAAGAAGCTGCAAAATCTCTGGTCTCGAATATGTTTAGAAGAATGATAGAAAACCATCTATTTTGGGTTCCTCTAGGTTGAAGAGAATGAATTCAATTAGGTGAACCAATAAAAAAGTCTTTTCATGTTAGTAAGTCAGTGGTGATTTAAAATCGTACCAAGTTACCACCAAATTCTATGTAACGTTATGGGATTTTCCAGCAAATGTGTTTTCAAGAAATGTACTTTCTGAATTATTTTGCTATTTAATTCACAAGTATTTTATGTTGTTTTTCCATGCTAGGATGGACTACATTTTCTTAAGATGACCACAAATATTATGCCAGTGACATCTGTAAGTGGTATCAAATAGCATTAGTTTTATTGAAGACTCTCCTGACTCTAGCCTACACATCACTAACAAAGACACAGTGTATTTTCCTCAGGTCATAGGAAATGGATAGGTAGTCCTTAGAGGTAACTAGTCCTTCATGGCTCAACATGTCATCTTAAACCATCTCTACCTCAAACCAAAGAAATACATCAGCAGCAGAGATCCCATGTGAGGAAAGTTCACTAGGAGAATTGATAGTTAATGAGTAAGTTTATCCTTATTCTGTTGGTAATGTTCTTATCCAGTTCCAAAATCATGTCTATGAGCAATATATTAATCAGTTGGAGTTTCTATATTTTCAAGAAGGGGTATTTAAATATCAGACATTAGAGAACATTCTATGAAAATAACCAGTTGGTGGAGATGGGTAGACGATAAGAAGGTGTGGAGTTAGGAAAGGAAAATATTAGACTAGGGAGGTTGTTTCTCTCCATACCATTTTGTGCCCTGATATTTGGAAATCCTGCTGTGTTATCTGTAGGTCAGCGTTGGAAGCAGGAGGGAGATGGAGAGAGAAAAGAGAATGCAAAGGAAAAAGCCAAGCCAGGACAAGTGCCTATATAGGATTACACCAAACTGGCGACAATGTGCGTTTATCTGTGGGACTCGAGAGAGGAAAGACAGGAACGTGTAGGAATGATCCTTCAAAAACTCTTTGAACTCTCTTTCAATCCATTTCCACTCAATGGATGAACTTCCTCTTATTTTCAACTACATAAATGGTAGACTGCGATCCAAGCAGAGCCTCCCAATCTCATGAGTTTTATAAACTGAAAGGGCCTTAGAAAATGTGATTTTTTTTCCAGTATCTGTTTGGTTGCCCAATCTCATATTCTTCTCCTTTCAATCCCTGTGGATACTGACTGTGCCTCAGAACTCATCTTTTTCTGCCTACCAGTTGATGATATTCCATAAGAATTCAGGCAATGTCTCATTTTTAATTACTCCCTGACTTCTTTTTCCCCCAAAATATGCCTGTTCTCTTTCTTATTCCAGGTTCCTGCTTTCTGCTTGCTTGAAAGTAGGCAATGTTACCATGTCTTTAAATTTGATACAACAATCCATAATCAAATTCAAAATTGCTCTTAGAGCCAGATTTTACTAATTCTGGGGGAGAGAGGCGGGTGGCCATCTCCACAAATTACCCAAAGAGAACATATAATGGGCAGATATTTAAAGCTTTGGTGATATATTTTTCAGTAAGTCTCTAAATAGCTTAAAAGTTTTAGTAGACCCCTCCCTTCTTAAGAGGTCAGTGAAAGGTGCTCCAAGGAAAGTTAACTTCCCTACCCATATGGATGCATCAAAGGGAATATCCAGCTAACCCATTCTATCTTGCTTAGGATCTTTAGTCAGAATGCTTTGCTATAGATCTTTAGCTTTGAATTTGCTCTTATTTTTTGCCTCCCATTGTAAACACGATGTTTCATTTACTTCATCCGTCTGTCCCAGTTGCCCATTCTTTGACCTAAACAGCCCACTCCCTTCCTTGACACCAGTTTCTAAGATTTAAACTCATTGGGAAGAGGTTATTAAAGCTGTAGGTGTTTATCTAGCATTCTTCAAATTATATCATATAGAGAGGAATTGATAAGAATGGAGAAGGTAACGATATTTAGTACCTACTAGGGGCCAGATATTTTGCATGGATCATTTCAAAATCTAAGCAATTATACTGTGAGATAGTTATTATGATCCCTGAGAACACTAAAGCTTAAGAAAGTAAATTAAGTAATTTCCCAAATCTATACAAATAGGAACTAGTGAAACTGGGATTCAAACATAGATCTGATTTCAAAATATTTGCTATCTCTAATACATTAATCACAGTCTTATGAAAAATACCAGCCTACCTTCTTGCCATGATCCATGTGTGGGGACCTATATATATTATATTATATATGCTACTATATGAAGCAAATTCATTACTCATTCAAGAAACACCTGACATACTATAGGCATAGATGTTACACAAAGCTAAGGAACAAAAATGTAGCAGCCCCTTCTCTTAAAACTCTCTCGGTCTAGAGGAAAAATGTTAAGCAAGTAATGATAATTTGCTGTAACATGAAAGTTGTCCATAAAAATGTGAAGGGGTTAAGGAAAAATTTATTTCGGAAGTTCAGATGGATGCGTTCAAGGAAAGGAAGAAAAAAAAAAAAAAAGGAGGAGAATTTTTTGATCCAGACCTACTTCTTAAGTAAGGATTCTCTAAAGAAATAATATGAGCCAAGGGTTCCAAATGAAGGGAATTCATGAGCAAAGGTACAGAGGCAAGAAAGTGTCTGGAATGTTCTGAAACCTGTGAATAATCTAGCATAGGTAATGAAGTACTTCTCAGATACCTATTACTAAATATCCCTAAAGAGTAAGGTGAAGGTTTTTATGCAACACTGGGGTGAAGACAGAAATAATCTTACCAAAGTAGAATTCCAAGTTTTCATCTCTATTAAAAAATTAATATTGGGAATTCTATTCCAAATCATAACTGTATTTACTTATAAATAATGTTTTAAAATAGCTTACCATGTGAATTAATGTTTTCTTGAGGAATATCTGAAACCCCAGGAAGATTTATCAAGTGCATCCTGTGTCTTTTATGTGTCCTGGTTACCTCATGTACTTTGTGTATGCCTTAGCTACATCATAAACTACTACCCCAGAGTTACGACATTCTATCTCATTTGAGAAACATGGACTCAAGTGAGTACTAATGGCTAAATCGTGTCTAGAGATGAGGCTGAAAATGGAAACTGGACTTGGTTTATAAAGAATTCAGATCAGTGAAGTAATGGGATCAGATCAAGATTTTTATAAATTTGTCAAAATAATACTTTAATTTGCTGTGTGTTTTGAGATACAATCTAACAATGCAAAGTAGTTCATTATACCAAGGAAAAAAATAGGTTATTTGATCAACATTTTCCTAATGATCACTATACCATCTTTGTCTCCTCTAGCCACTGAATTTTTCCTCACTGATGTCTCTATTACTTGCACACATGCAGCTATAGTTGACTCAGATGTAAAAGCACTCTTTGACCCATGTCTTTAGTGCAGGTGCCTTGTCTAATCACGGGCTCATGGAAAGAATGATCAGTGTCACTTTGAGAACAGAGAAATGCAGGGTGGTTTGAAAAACAGTTTTCCTGGATGAAATTAGTGTCTGTAACAGGAAAGACATAGATCAGAATCTGACTTTCATCCTGCCAATTTCATTCAGCTGCAATGATTCTATGAAAAAAATTCAGTTTATCAAACTCATCTGTATTTGTTAAGTTGAGCTCATATATTTTTCTTTTTCCTTTTTTTTTTTCCCTTGGACTCCTTCAGCTCCTGTCATCAAGGCTGACCTTACCCCTAGGTCACTGGGAAGGCCCTCTGCCCCCTCTCCCACCTTCAGTGATGCCTGAAATACTTTAAGTAGGAGACCAATCAATCAATTTTGCCTCCACAATATGAGTAACACCTAGACCTAAATTCATACAAAGAGGTGAAAACTAAAATCAGACATTTCCTAAGGCAGCAAGGATGGGTCGATAGAAGGAAAGAGAGCACACAGGGGTGCTTGAGGCCAGAAGGAATACCACGTTTCAGAGAAAGCAAAAAAGAAAAGAAAAAAAAAAAAAAGATGAGGTTATGAATAGTAAAGCCAAATGTTACCTATGCTAGTTTTACCCAAGGCTTCTGCTTATGAAACTCTACAATCTACTCCATGACCCCATGATGTAAAACATGCTTCTTATGTTGGTGGCTTGTGCTAGTAAAGGTTAAAGACATTACAATTATAATCAAGTATACACTTCATAAAATTTCTAATGAAAAATTTTCATTCAGACTCCCTGCAATCAAATTTAAAACATCACCAACAAATCACCTGTAAATGCCTAAAAACATCCTTAGGTTTGGCTCAAAACAGTAAAAGCCACATAAACAAGAAACATTTACAAAATAATAAGAACTCAAATCAAAATCATGTTTCAGAATGCAAATGAATGAGACTATATGCCACAAATCTTTTCTATTCAAATCATATTTTACATTTTCTTAAAATACATTTAAAAAGACAATAAGTGATTACCATGTTCACACAGTGTGCACGAAGAGTTAGTTCGATGACTCTTATAAAGAAGCAAGTAATTAGGATGCGGGATGAGATTAATAACTATAAATAAAATCAGTGAAGAATCAAATGCTTTGTAAAAGATATTTTCATATCTTGAGGCAAGGACAATTTTAAGTTTTACAAAGCAAAAAGTTTACTCTGTCTACTGATATAGACTGTAACTGACTATAGGGAAAAAAATACTACCTAGATGTCATAAGGATACTTATGAGAAGGTAGAGCAATGATAATGAATACAACACTAGTTTGAATTGTCTTGCCCTTGAACTTTCTGGAGCACTATTTGCTACAATGTATACCCGTGGACAGAATACACCACTTGTATTAGTCTGGGATAGACTAGAAACTGAATTTCTGGCGATTTCCTTAGTTATATAAAAATGGGCATCCCAGCACCTATTTATATCATTGAGGCATAATTTTTGAAATCTGGTTTCAACTGGCAAAAGTCCACATTGTCATCATTTCTTTCACATCTTTCTTTCTGGTACATCCTAGGAAGGACAGAAATTGGCTTCCTTTTCAGTTCCCATGCTTCTAGATGTTTCTCACTTAAGTTGTGCCTTTTCAAATGTTTCTTTTCTGTCAAACAAGGGTAGACTTAGAGAAAGAATAAAGCACCACCAGGAATCTCTCAACTATGTGTTAATTGCAAAATGAAGAAGGTGGTTGATGAAGAGAAGGAGAATCATGTTCCATCGTCTTGCTGTCTTTTGTGACACTGAAAATAGATGAAATTCTAGATAAGTAGAATCTTTCCAAAATTAACTTCAGGAACTCTTAGACTAGAATACAGCTTATTCTGTCAAAATATTCTATATGGTATAGATCTTTTCCCCAAATTTTCTGACTTAAAAATGGGGATTAGTATTAGGAGACACTGAATATTGTGGTGGTTATAGATTAGAACCACAGATACAAGATAGCTACAGAAAATGAGCTTTTGAATATAACTGGATTTTTCACTAACATGAGTTCACCACTTTAAATAACTCCCTCCCCAAATATTTTTTATTGGAAACTTCCTAAAATGTGTTAAAATTATTCTAAACATATTTTAATTGTTAAGTGTATAAGAATACAACTGATTTATGTGCACTGATTTTATAACCTGCCACATTACTGAATTGTTGTATGAGTTCTAGTAGTTTGGGGGTAGAGTCTTTGGGGTTTTTCATATAAAGTATCATGTCATCTGCAAATAGATAAAGACTGACTTCTTTGCCAGTTTGAGTACCTTTTATTTATTTTTGTTGTCTGATTGCTGTTGCTATGACTTCTAACACTATGTTGAACAATAGTGGTGAGAGTGGGCATCCTTGTCTTGTTCCTAATCTTAATGGGAAGGCTGTCACAAAAAGATGGAAAAGCATTCCATGCTCATGGATCAGAAGAATAAATATTGTTAAAATATCTATACTGCCCAGAGCAATCTATAATTTCAATGCCATCCTGATCAACATTCCATCAACATTTTTCAAAGTACTGGAACAAACAGTCCTAAAATTTATATGGAATCAGAAAAGACCCCGAATTTCTAAGGAAATGTTGAAAACGAAAAACAAAGCTGGGGGCATCACATTACTTGATTTCAAGATTTATTACAAAGCTGTGATAACCAAAACAAAATGGTAATGAGACAAAAACAGACACATAGACCAATGGAACAGAGTAAAGAGTCCAGATATGGACCCTCAACTCTATGGTCAAATAACTGTCGACAAAGCAGGAAAAAATATCCAGCGGAAAAAAAGAGTTTCTTCAATAAGTGGTACTGGGAAAATTGGACAGCTACGTATGAAATGAATGAAACTCGACCATTTCTTTACACCATACACAAAGATAAACTCGAAATGGATGAAAGACTTCAACGTGGGTCAAAAATTTATCAAAATCCTAGAGGAGAACATAGGCTGTACCTCTTTGACATCAGCCACAGCAACTTTTTCAAGACACATCTCCAAAGGCAAAGGAAACAAAAATGAAAATGAACTTTTGGGACTTCATAAAAATAAAAAGCTTCTGCATAGCAAAGGAAACAGTCAACAAAACAAAGAGGCAACCCACGGAATGGGAGAGGGTATTTGCAAATGACACTGCAGACAAAGGGCTGATATCCACGATCTATAAAGAACTCCTCAAACTCAATACTCAAAAAACTGACGATCACATCAAAAAATGGACAGAAGACATGAACAGACACTTCTCCACAGAAGACATACAGATGGCTAACAGACACATGAAAAAATGTTCGTCATCATTAGCCATCAGGGAAATTCCACCATACACCAGTCAGAATGGCCAAAATTAACAAGACAGGAAACAACAAGTGTTGGAGAGGCTGTGGAGAAAGGGGAACCCTCTTACACTGTTCGTGAGAATGCAAGTTGGTGCAGCCACTTTGGAAAATAGTGCGGAGGTTCCTTAAAAAATTAAAAGTAGAGGTACCCTATGATCCTGCAATTGCACTACTGGGTATTTACCCCAAAGATACAGATGTAGTGAAAAGAAGGGCCATATGTACCCCAATGTTCATAGCGGCAATGGTCACAATCGCTCAACTGTGGAAAGAGCCAAGGTGGCCTTCAACAGATGAACGGATAAAGAAGATATGGTCCATATATACAATGGAATTTTATGCCTTCATCAGAAAGGATGAATACCTAACTTTTACGGCAACATGGAACCAATTGGAGGAGATTATGCTGAGTGAAATAACCCAGGAAGAAAAAGTCAAGTATCGTATGGTTTTACTTACTTGTGGAGCATAAGGAGTAACATGGAAGACAGTAGGAGAAGGAAAGGAAGGTGCCTGGGTGGTTCAGTGGGTTAAGCGTCTGCCTTCGGCTCAGGTCATGATCTCAGGGTCCTGGGATCAAGGCCTGCTTCTGGCTCTCTGCTCGGCAGGAAGCCTGCTTCCTCCTTTCTCTCTGCCTGCCTCTCTGCCTGCCTGTGATCTCTCTCAGTATCAGATAAATAAATAAAATATTAAAAAAAAAAGAAGAAGGAAAGGAAATGTGAACTGGCGTAAATCAAAGGGGGAGACGAAGCATGAGAGACTTTGGACTCTCTGAGGGTTTTGAAAGGGAGGGGGTTGGGGGGGATGGGTAGGCCTGGTGATGGGTATTAAGGAGGGCAGGTATTGCATGGAGCATTGGGTGTGATGCATAAACAATGAATCTTGGAACGGTGAAAAAATAAACTAAAAAAATAAAAAGAAACCCCCCCCAAAAAAAGAAAAAGGAAAAAGAAAAAAATTACTCCAAGCATTATTTAACTTATTTTTTAAGATTTTATTTATTTGACAGAAAGAAACACAGCCAGAGAGGGAACACAAGCAGGGGGAGTGAGAGAGTGAGAGAGAGCTGAGCAGGGAGCCTGATGTGGGACTTGATCCCGGGTCTCCGGGATCATGACCTGAGCTGAAGGCAGTTGCCCAACCAACTGAGCCACCCAGGCGCCCTAATTTAACTTTTTTTTTTATTTAAAGATTTTATTTATTTGGCAGAGAGAAACACAGCCAGAGAGGGAACACAAGCAGAGGGATTGAAAGAGGGAGAAGCAGGCCTCCTGCCGAGCAGGGAGCCCGATGTGGGACTCGATCCCAGGTCTACGGGATCATGACCTGAGCCGAAGGCAGTCGCTTAACCAACTGAGCCACCCAGGCGCCCCTAACTTATTTTTAATGACTCAGAAAAAATTCTGGTTTGGTATTTGGTGTTTTTAGGTGTCATGGAAAGATAAATGGCTACTTGCCCTTAAATCCAATGTCCTCATGCCTTTCTGTGAGATGCTGTATCTGTTTTTTATGGTTGTCCTGTATTGCTAAGTCCAGTCAGGGGCCCAACTGACTCTACTTATACGATTTGGCCTTACCCTTCTAAAGTACATCAACTTGAATCTACATTGGTTAAGAAACCAGGCTCTCAAACTTGTTGGAACTGGATTTAAAGTAAGACTAAATAGATGCTAAGTGGGGACCTGAAAAAAGCATATGGACCTTGTGTTGGTTATCAACTACTTTGTTTAACTTCAGATTTTTGTTCATATTCCAAAGATTTTATTTGGTAAATACGTGAGCAGTGGACAAGTGAGATAATAATAGAAGTTTTTGCTATAATTTAGATAAAACACTCATATTTTGCAAAAATAATGTCATTATTTATGTTTCAGATGTAAAAGATACTCTATTTTATAACAATGATCTGCTGAGAACAATTACCAAATGCAGAAATCTCATGAGTTTTAAAGTCTCTGGTCTTCCTACAAAGGCTAACTTTGTCTAGGAATATAATAGTTCTTTTAGTCTTTCAGATGCCTGAAGCAATTAAAGGAAACACTGTGTTTGAATTTGCTAATGTTGTTTATGTGCTTGGTGTTGCGATTTCATCATGATTACTGGGAGGGGTCAACAAGTATTTTTTTTTTTTAATGAGAAGTAATTTTTAGTTTTAGTGAAGGGGATGACCAAATGTCTGATAGACTCTCTGAGGTTAACAAAAATGGGACAATGCCCAGTTTAAGGGCACAAAACAAGACAGAGAAATGAATGGAATATGTCATTTCCAATGGAGTAGGTCTCTGAAAACAGCCGCTTTTCTTTCTATTTATTTATTTGTTTGTTTATTTATTTATTTGACAGAGAGAGAGATCACAAGTAGGCAGAGAGGCAGAGAGAGAGAGGAGGAAGCAGGGTCCCTGCTGAGCAGAGAGCCCAATGCGGGCCTTGATCCCAGGACCCCGAGATCATGACCTGAGCTGAAGGCAGAGGCTTAACCCACCGAGCCACCCAGGCGCCCAAAACAGTTACTTTTCCATATTGGTGTTGATTATAAACAGGAATTGCAACCTGCCAGACTTACATGTATCTCACTACTTATACACACAAGCCCCAAAACACAATTGGTACTTATGCTATAGTACCAAAACATCCACATTTACGTTTATAGAATTGGTTTAAAAGCCATTACTGGGAAAACTTGTTTGAATTGTCAGAGGATACTCAGTTATGGAGTTTTAAATAAAACATTAGTGCTATATGTATTCTAATTTTTAACATATACATGTGCACACAAGAAAACAAAATTAAAAATTAAACTGTATGTTAGGAAAAATGTGGACTATTTATTAGGTAACTACAGTTATTAAATCCCCACAAAAGAAACTAGTTTCTAAAGAGAGAACAGTTTGACCACTGCCATGCTTAAGGTTGCTATGCCATTGACTTCCTGAGATTTCCTTTTATTTAACAAAAACATTTATATAGCACTTACTATATGTACAAGAGATCATTCTGAACACTTTACAAATATTAACTCATTAATCCTCATAAGAATCCTAGGAAATATGTAATGTTAGTATCTTTGTATTATAGGAAGATCAACTGAAGCATGGACAAGTAACTTGCCCAAAATAGGTTTTGAATTCAGCAATCTAGCTATAGACTCCTGCGCATAATCACTAATGAATGTTACCACATTAATTTATATTCCCATAGTACTTAAGGCTAAGCCACTGTTGTGAGACACACCCAGTATGCTAGCTACCCTAGCTGGATCACAGGAGTCAGAATTCAATCACAGGCTGCACTCAGACCAACCTCTTTACACAATAGACAGAGTAGGCTCTGGCTTTCAGTCCAGCCTTCAGTCCATGCTTTCATCTTAAGACCTCCTTTTGTCGTTCTTTTAGGTTGGGGAGGGGTGAGGCACATGGGAAAGCATTCATTTCTTGTTGATGAATTTCATTTGCATACACTGAAAATCATTCAGCAAATATCTAATAATATAGAAACTCATAACAGAAGGAATTGTGGTCTCAATCTATTTGTTTCCTGAAGGTCCTTTGGTCCCTTTGCAAACTCATACTCACCCCTTCTCAGCAACCAGCTCTGAATAAAAGGAGTATTGATAAAGATATCATTTGTCAAGCTACCACATCTGTGTGACAATTTGCCTGTCCTTTTCATCATTTAGAAACACCATTCAAGTGATGCTTCCAACTTAGACCTAGCATTAAAAGGCAAATTATATTCTAATCAACCAATCAATAATAAAATCTTAAAATCTGCTTGATCAGGTAACTTTTCCCACCCAAAATATGCAAGATACAACAAGATATACTCTAGTTAATAATATAATTTCAATTCTCATAGCCATTCATGCCAAAGCTGTTAGAAAGCAAACTCTATGTATTGTTAAGTTTTATCTCTCTCTCTCTCTCTCTCTCTCTCTCTCTCTCTTTTTTTTTTTTTTACAATGTGGCTATCATTTACTAATCCTTAGAGGATTGTTTAAGGAGGATACAATAACAAAAATAATTGATTTGACTTGGGACACTTTTATGTTGAAGTGTTTGTTAGAGACATCCATGAGCTCTAAGGCATTTGGAAATGTTGGTCTTAAGCTCACAAACTGGAATAGCTTAGAAACATAAAGAGTTTTCAATCATTTTCACATATTTAAGTTGAAAAGTCCATTGGAAAAAGTTAATTTGTGGCCAGATTATGAAGGTTCTTAGTAAGAGCAAGAAACTTGTTATTTTATAAGTGAGGGATATGAGGCATTTCCTCTTCCTACAAAAACTGACTACATCTACACTTTCAAAAGACATCTAGTAGTTTTAAAATGATGTGAAGAAGGGGCTATGGGAAAATGTAAAGATACAATGAAGTCTAGAATCAGAACCATGGAAGGGGAAATTGATGTTTACAAGTAAGAACAAAGAGAGGAATGTAATGCTATTTTTAAGAAAATGGAAACAATTTTTTGGTTTGTAAAAGAGAAGGTTTTGCTGTTTTATTTAGTCTACTCAAGATAGAGAGGTAGAAGAAAGAAATCTAGGCAACATATCAGGACACTGGACTGAATCTGAAAACCCAAGGACTTTCTATGAGCAGAGAGATGTCCAATATTTACTCTTAAGTGGTTTGTGTTGCTAGGATATTAATCTGGTAGATTTAGGCTTGTGATTGTTTATATATCTATATCTATATCTATATATCTATATATATATATATTTTTTTTTGCTTCTCTGTGGAAATAAAGGAAATAGACTGGGTTTGACAAAGGAAGAACACATAAGATATAGCGCTGATAATCCATAAATCAAATGAAACAGCAAGATCCCAGTTTTGTCTGTATGTGGTTTAGGATTTGAGTCAGTTTCTTCCTGGTGTCTCAGAAGACAGGTTTCCTTGGAATATCTGGGCTACTTGTGTTTTGGGGCAGAAAGACTCCGCGTGTTCTCGGGTTGAGCAAGAAGAGGGACAAATATATACTGTCCCATAGACTAATGGAACTCTCCAGCTAAGCTTGCCAGGCTGTGTACATAAACGCCAGCTAGAGAGAATGTAAACCTGCAATAAACCTTAACCTTCTGACAAAACATAAATTTAAATGTGCAAACACTGGCTGCTGTCAGTCCCATGACAAAACATTGTTTCCTTATAAAAAGAGAAAGGGTGTTTCCAATCTTCAGGCTACAGGTAAAACACTGCTAAGGCACCAGGTGACTTTTAGCCTGTGAAGTATATGGTCTAGTGAGAGAAGAGGCTATTGCCCCATATAACTAAAAAGCAGGGCAATGAGCTGAATGATGCAGAACACCCCATAGGGCTAATTGAGTCTTTACTGAATTCTATTTACTTTACGGGGTCACTATTTACTTTACGGGGTCACTATTTACCTTACCATACCAAGGCCTCCCCTCTACATAGGACATGCAAGCAAAGAAGTTTTGATTCCTGAAGTTTTAGACATCAGACCTCTCTGGAGGATATTTCTGCAGAAGATTCACACACATTAAGGCCAGCACTGTCCCAGAGGGAAAAGGAATGTCAGCATTCTGCTAGCTGCATTAGATATGTTCGTTTATGTAATTCTCCCACCACCTCAGGAGACTGGTATTATTAATGCCACCTAATAAATGAGGAAACAGGAGCACAAGGTCTATACTAGTCAGAATTCAAACAATTATCTGCCTGATTCCAAAAGTTACCTTTCCCACCATGTCAAACTCAATTCCCCAAAGTGGGATTATCCTCATTGTAGAAGACAGAACATACACTCACTGTTAATATATATACAGATATATATCATCATTATATAGATGCACATACACATATGTAAAGCATCATTAGTCATTAAGCAAATTCTAATATCACTACACACACAGGAGAGCAAAGGAAAACAAAAAAACAAAATATAAAATCCTGAAAAAAATTCAAAACTCCAAGTGCTGATGAATATTTAGAGCAATTGAGAATACAGTAATTGTTCAGGTACATTGAAAAAGTCTGAAAGTCTACTATAATGTTAAATACACAATTACACAATCCACAAACCCCATTTCTAAGTATTTTCTCTAAGGTAAATGAAAACATTTGTCTACATAAGACTGTATTTGAATGTTTATAGTAGCTTTCTTCATAATAACTAAAAATTAGGAATAACTCAAAATCCATCTATTAGTGAGTGAATAAATTGTGATATACCCATACAATAATGAATGCGTATATAAATCCATACAATGGAATTATACTCAAACATAGCAAGGAGTAAACTACTGACACAGGTAAAAATATGGAGAAATCTCAAAACCATCATGCTAAAGGAAAGAAGCTAGACACAAAAGGAAGCAGGAATCAGAGCAGTGGTATGAGGGTGAGAGAAGAGAACTGACTACAAAGGAGCGTAAGAAAACTTTTTGGAGTGATAAAAATATTATATATCTTGATTTCAGCCATGACTACACGATTGTTCATGTTTGTAAAAACTTATACTATTCACTGAAAAAACAGATTTTGTTTTACATAAGGCATACCTTATTTAAAAATGCATCGAGCTATATACCTATAAAAGTGAATTTCTCTTCATGTAAATTAATCTCACTAATCCTTATTTTAACGCAGAGATAACTAACTCCCTTCCCCCTTCCACACAGATGCATGAAAGTCTTTCTAGAAAAACATGTATTTTTTAAGATTTTATTTATTTATTTGACAGAGAAAGACACAGCGAGAGGGAACACAAGCAGAGGGACTGAGAGAGGGAGAAGCAGGCTTCCCGCCGAGCAGGGAGTCCGATGTGGGGCTCGATCCCGGGTCTCCGTCTCCAGGATCATGACCTGAGCCGAAGGCAGTTGCTCAACCAGCTGAGCCACTCAGGTGCCCCATAGAAAAACACATTTTAATACAAAACCAAATGTGTATGTTTTAATCTCTTTAAGCCATTCCTGTTTTGCCCTTTTTACAAATCCCACCCACAAGGTACCATCCTTTATGGAAGATTTTGTAATGAGTAAGGATACCAGAAAACAATAAGATAGTAATTTGTTCCATCCACCATCACCCTTTCACACATGCAGACAAAGCATGTGAGTGTGAAAGAATCTGAGCCTGTTTCTAAGATTAATGGAAACCCAGATGGGGGACTCCGGAGGAACTAATAGCTTCATCTGAAATCCAGTGGAAAACAATTGTCTTAGAGTCATGTGAAATGCTATAAAAGTTAAAACTTATAACTAAGTCCTACTGCCCTCCAGCACCACTTGACAGCCCTGTGAGGTCTGAGAGCAGAAGCCTGAGAACAGAGATTTATGCCACAAATTAAGCTCCTAAAACCCCAGTGGAATATTTTCTTAGCCCCCTGGCCATATGTAAGTGCACTGCTAACCATCAGTACAAGAGAACATTCTAAAAATGAGGTGGAATGGGGTGCAGGACAGCGAGTATTTAATTGGAAAAAAAAAAAGAACAACCAAACTTTGTAAAAATAAAAATAAAAATTTAATAGCTATTTTGCAATTCTTTAAAACTTGCCTCATGTTCCAATGTGTAAACATGCTTGGGGCCATCATTTAAATTATTTTTCTCAGCCAGTGGGGTGTACTTTTTAAATTACTGAAGATAGTCGTGTTTTTAATCCGTGAAAAGTGCAGGACTTTTTCTGAGAATTTCTACTTGCCTTATCTATTACTCATTTTCTAACTCAGCTAAGACTTTTGAGGGTAAGATAAATAAATAAATACACTGAGGAACCTTACAATGAAGAACAGGACAGAACCAAAAATTTTGTCCCAAATGTGTCTTAACAGTACCACATATGGTATCCAATATTATCAATCAGTTCATGCATTTTCAATTCACTATGTTTTCCTCTGTGCTCAAGAGTTGTTCAACAAGGTCAAGTAAGCTAGCAAGAGGAAACACTTATTTACAGCCCATTTGAAGAGAAAGAATCATAAACAACAAAAAAACAAGTGGATGCAAAGTATATAACCATCCTTCATTCATTTGGAAGACTATAGCAATATGAAAAGGCTTTCTTTTCTCTCTACTCCTAAGGGTAGGAGTTCAAAATACAGGCTTTACTGAAATATTTATCTAATTTCTCATCGCCTGACTAAAGCCAAATGCTAACCATACAAATAATTGTTTCATTAAGAAATGTAGTTCTGGGGTGACTGGGTGGCTCAGTCGTTAGGTGTCTGCCCTTGGCTCAGATCATGATCCCAGAGTCCTGCAATAGAGTCTTGTCTTGGGCTCCCTGCTCAGGGGGATGTCTGCTTTTCCCTCTCCCACTCCCTCTGCTTGTGTTCTGTATCTCGCTATCTCGCTCTCTGTCAAATAAATAAATAAAATTCTAAACAAAAAAATAAAAAAATAGAAAGTGTAGCTCTAGCAATTCTAGCAGATGAATCATTCAGATATATGTACATACATGTCCCCATTGCCTACACATATATGCAAAACAACAATAACACACAGAAAAAAAGCTAAACAAAACAGAAAAAGCAGAATGGGTGTGACAAGAAATTCCCACTATAATTTGTTCCTAATTCTGCACCCTTAGTAAATATCATAGGATAAATGCATACGAATGGCTGTAAGAAGTCAAATGTCCCATGAACAGATGCAGTGGAAAACCTAGTACAGTTGGCCCTGAACAACATGGGTTTGACCCATGAATGTCCACTTCCAAGTGAAATTTGTTTGATAAATACAGTACTGCCGATGTATTTTCTGTTATGATTTTCGTAATAACACCTTTTTTCCGGCTTACCTACCTGTAAGAACACAGTACATAACGTATATGACATAGAAAGAAAATGTGTCCATCCACTGTGTTAATCAGAAAGACTCTGGTCTATAGTAGATGATAGGACAGTAAGTTTGCCAGGAATCAAAGGTCATACACGGATCTTCCACTAAGGCAGGGCAGGGTGGTTTGGCCAACTGTATTTCCTTTGAGTGAAGAACCAAAACGTTTCAGAGGAGACTGGGAGAGGTATGTTCCTTTGTGCAGTCTCATCTTGGGCTCACCTCGCTTACTTTTGTTTACCTGGTTCCTTAAACTTGAAGTGTACTCTTTTCAATCACTTTCATTTCTTCTCCAACTTTTTATATCCCATCTCATTGTGCAGATCGGTAAGTCATGACCGAGAAGTGCCAAGGGCTCTTCAAGACATGCAGTGTTTTCTAAAAGCACTTCTGAAGCAGGAAATTTTATATGTAGAGGCAGGGGCGGCACGGCAGAGGCCTCCTCACCGTCGGGATGGTCCTTCTGTAACTGCTGCTCAGTCTACACTATCCGACAACTGTCCGAGTACTTCTGTCCCAGGATTTGAATTTGGTGTTACCTAAACAGCTGCGAGAAGAGACCACAAGTACAGAGAGTGGTCCTCCACAGCCCGCGGTCCACAGCAGCAGGTGGAGCTGCTTCCGAGCTCCCAAGGGTCTGCTCCCGCACCGCGGATGGCAGCCCCAAGCTATTACCCGGTCACGGTCGCCAGGTGGCGGGGTGCAGGCATGGCGCAGCGCGGGAGGCCGAGGCTCCCGCCAAAAAATTCCACACAAGCTTCCGTTAAACCTGCGGCATAGATTTCTGTTCCCACGAGTCCCAGAGCTTCGAGGTTTCAGCCAGTAGTAGTCAGCCAAGGCGGGGTTCTTGCTGTGGCTCCCGACCGCCAGAGGCCTGCCTGCAGGCCCAATGGACCTGGCCTGGCTCCGCAGCCCGAACACAAGGCCTCCGCTCACAGTCTGGGGGAAAGCACAGCCCGTCTCGCCGACGTGGTGCAAATGTGGCACCACCAGCGGGCAAGTCACCAAGAAAGACGTGATCCAGGCAGCGGGCCCTGGCCTGGCCACTCCAAAGACAGGCCACGCAAACCCACCTCCACATCCCGAGAGGCCCTGCGCGCCCAGCATCCCCCCCCCCCCCCCCCCCCCCCCCCCCCCCCCCCCCCCCCCCCCCCCCCCCCCCCCCCCCCCCGCAGGCCCTTGCGATGAGCCATATCCTCCGAAAGTGAACTGGGGCACGAGGAGCACTCTGGAGGCCGCAAAATAAAGATTGGTCTTCCTCCTCCCCGCCCAGCTCTGCCTGCTTGACTTCCTCTCCGGTCGCTACGGTTTTCTTGAGTCCTAGATTATCCTAATCTGAACAGTACCAGTAAGGATACCAAACATTTCAGGGGGGTACTTGGTGTCTGAACTGGGGCAAAGCTGAGACCTTGGTTTACTTCCACCAGCCCACATGGTAGAAACAAGCCCCCTTGTCCAGGACTGAATGCAGCACCTGTATATTCCTTCCATCCCTATCCCCTTATCCCGGCTGAACAAAGCAGCCCAGACTGTCAGCGAAGGCAGGACGGTGTGTTTTATCGACAGTCTTTACCTTAAATATCGCTTATAGATAGCTTGTGCTTCACTTGAGAATAAATACAAAATGAGACTGAAACGCACCGCTCAGCCCGGTCCAGCTTCTGTAGAATCAGTGTGCCGTCAATGAAAATCCTAATCTGCTTGATTTATTTTCCATCTTTCGCCTCCATAGTTGTTAATTCACAATGATTACACAGAACATAGTTTTACCTGGGTTAAAACAACTAAAAATGGGGCGCGTGGGTGGCTCAGTTGTTAAATGTCTGCCTGTAACTCAGGTCCTGATTTCGGGGTCCTGGGATCCACTCTGGCATTGGGCTCCCTGCTCTGTGGGGAGGCAGCTTCTCCCTCTGCCTCTTTTTCTCTCTCTGTCTCATGAATAAATAAATAAAATCTTTAAAAAACAAAAACCCAAAACCAACTAACATGTAAACATTTTCTCTTCAGTTATTCTCCCAGAAGAAAGAAATTTGTTTCTCTGGAGTTGGCAATAATTTTAATGTGTTTAATAAGAAATTATGTCTTAACTTTGAAAGGGGATACAAATCTTCGGAATTAATTTCTTACTTGGTGCAAGTTCTTATATATAATTACCAACACCTCGTTTTGTTTTGTTATTTTTTTCTGCTTGGATACCTAATGTCAACTGGAGGGGAGTGGTAAGAGTTGATGGGTCAAACCTGGGGGGGGGACCCTGAGGGATAAGTAATCATTGTCAAGGAGAGAGAAAATCATAGCTGTGAAGAAAAAAAAAATACCCCAAGTTGCTTCAGATATGAAGAGCAGGGCAAGGACTGAAATGACAGTTAAGATCAAAGGTAACAATAGGAAAGTAGAATCAAAATGTCTTATTTTAGTTCAGCACCTGGCTTCTACCAAAGGCCTAAATAAGAGGTCTAAGGAGTGATGTTGAACTGAGGCTAAAGTGAGAATTCATACTACCTCGAGGTATCAGCCTTTATTGTATAGTTTTGATATGTCTGTTGCTAATGTAGATACTTCTGATTTCTTTCTTATAATAGTTTTGTCACAGAATCTATCCTATTAACATGTATTTCAAATACTGAGATCATCTAACATCTCTCCTTTTAGTATTCTTGAGTAAAAACCAGGTTCACAAACATTTCAATTATAAAAAAAAATCTGTAGAACTTTTACTATTTTGGTTGTCCTTTTTCAGTGTTTCTAAGATTCCTTAAAAATGCAGCCCCAAATTCCACAAAGTACTTCCGGTGAGTCTTTTTTGTTGTTTTGTTGTTGTTGTTGTTGTTGGTTGTTGGTTTGTTTTTAGGCAACCCTGAGCCTGATGCCTTTTTCCTCTTTCAGATGAGTCTTGAAAACCAAAAGCTCCAGGAGTTCTATTAACTGGACTGTAAATTTATGTTAATATTAAAAGTATATGCAATTATGTTCAGTTGCTTAACAATTGTACCATATTATTAGCTCGCATCAACTTGAGGGAAAAATATGTGTGGCAAACTGATCAAGCAAGTCTTAAATTGGAAATTTGTGGAGGAAGGTGAATAACAACTTAAGATATAGAATGGGACATTGAACTGCAATTCTCAGAAGTGCTATAGTTAGTTCCTGAGCAGTATTCATAACTTTAGCTGAGCTTGTAGGGAATCATGTGAGTACTTAGTCACTCTGGAGTAAGAGTACACCTTAAAAACTGGACAGAGCAAGGCAATATTAAGGTGGCTACCTCAGAAAGTATCTGATTTGTTTAAATATCTTGATTCCCTTGATTCTTGGACCAATTCTGACTCCTGTGTTTCCCATTTCCTTCTGACTTCATAGTTTCCCTTGAGACCTCAACTTATAATGACACTGTTTTCCCCAGTTCATCTCTGTAGCCTGCTGACCTAGCTATTTGCTCTTTTATTCAATTTCAAAGATGCACCCCTTATTCTCTTAGCTACCCCTCCCCACTTGTTGTGGTATCTAGCCCTATGTTACTGATTCCATCTTCTCTTAGAAACATTTTGCCTCCTTCTTTATCAGTACTTGCATTTACCTTATGTGCCTATATAACGTCACAGAGTCTAAACTATCTTTTGGAGTTTTGACATGAACCATGCAGCAAGTGGCATTTGATTAATACAGTCAGTTTTACATAAGTAAAGTCCATACATGGATAGCATGTAAAGTTTGGTGGGATGAGTTTTAGGGATGTAGAACAGCAGTGGAAAAAGAGATGTGCTCTGTCTTAAAGTAAAGAGATCTAATGTACAAAGTGGATCGTGCATTAAAAATATAATGATGTGGAAAAAATAATGATGTGTTAAGCAGTATATTAAAAAGGTTGTTTACAAATAAGAAGTAAAATAAATGATGTTGCTGAGAGATACCACAGAGTGCTCAGAGAAAGAAAGGATACAACTGATGGTTTCCTAATATAGATTATATCTGAAGTATTCATGCTATTAGTGTCAGAAACCTTATCTTTCTCATCTTTGAATCCCCCTTAGATTCTAGCAAAATGCTTTTTGAATTGAAATTAGTCTTCTGTTGGCAGTGTCTTTCTTCTAAATGCTGAATAGTTGATATATTCTTGATGTACCCAGAAGAATCTTTTATGACTGAAGAGCCAGAAGACTCCACAGGGGAATGGTTACTCTGGCCTTTAATCCAGTCAGTGAAATGGGGTCAGAAGAGTTAACATTCATCAAACTCTTCCAAGCATTCTGCAGCCGTCATCTCATTGAGGATTCTTAAAGTGCAACTCATGGAATATTTACTAGCCCTATTTATCAGATGTAGAAATAATGACCCAGAGACTATGTGATGGGCAGTAATTATTAATGCAGGGAGTTAGAACAGAAGCTCAGAGTCCATACTGTGTTGGATACAGTATGCTGTCCTTCAGTGGCTGGTGATAGAAAATGAGGAAAAACTTGGGAAATAAATGCCATTCCAGGGAGAAGAAAGCAGAATGATTATTTGGAGCATGTGGCTTCTGGGAAGAAAATTTTTTTATGAACTTAGATTTCAAAAAAAAAAAATGTGTACTTAACCACAAGGGAAAGCTAAAGACTGCCATGTTGCACTAAGGGAAAGGAAAAGCTCAGAATAAATACATATTTATACAACTATTAAATACAACCAAATAAATGCAATTTTTAAAAAGATTTTATTTATTTATTTGACAGAGAGAGATCACAAGTAGGCAGAGAGGCAGGCAGAGAGAGAGGAGGAAGCAGGCTCCCTGCTGAGCAGAGAGCCGGATGCAAGCCTTGATCCCAGGATCTCGAATCATGATCTGAGCTGAAAGCAGAGGCTTTAACCCATTGAGCCACCCAGGCGCCCTACAAGTTTTGAAAATATAAGAAAGTGGGCAAAGCATGGATAGCCCTGTTGTTCAGAGAATGTATAACATCACACAATTTAAAGACAAGATAATATACTTTGTTTTTATCTTTTTCACTGATAAAAAATGAACTATTATTATTGTAAAGTATATTGAAAGCATTATTAAGCTATTGCAATTCAGGGTAAAAAAGTAGGATCAACAGTATTAAGAAAAGTCTTGGTAAGTTTTGCAATCAATGTGAGTAAAGCCTATGTCTGTGATTATGGAATCATTCTCGCTATAAATGGAGATGGCATGGAGAATTGAGAGTGAGCCATAGAGCAAAGAGGGGAAATGTTGTACTGAAGGAATGGAACCCCTACCTCTCTACTTCAGAGAGGAAGGTGGGACAGAATTGGAACCGTTTCTCCTTTTTTTTGTAATTTCCAGCACTGGGCCCACAGTCTAGCACCTAGTGGCATTTAGTAAATGTCTTTTTAGTTCTAAATGAGAATAATTTTCCAGTTCAAAACCATGTGAAACAAGTATAATATTGTGTAGTTGGTAAGGTTTATAGAGTACTTTCAGTTGATCAGAGAGATGCATTATTAAATTAAGATATCATGATAAATTCCAAGTGTTACTGTTATTATCACAACAATATATTTTCAGTCCAGCTAGTATTTCCCATGGTTGTTATTTTCCAGATGCTTCATGAGGAACTGAGATGTAGAGGTAAATTAAGCACGCTGTATTTTCAAGTTTCCCACTGTTTTAAGTTAACAACCAGGCTGTGACTTACAGAGATTTTTGTCTTTAGGAAGATGTGTTCATGAGGTGGCAGGACAGATGTTCTAGGCAATCACTAACCTATTCAATAATGAAGGTATGGATTATTGTGATATAAAAAGAGAGGCAAGTGAGGATTTCAAATGTGAATCCAGTAAAACATCAGAATCTTGGGGCACCTGGGTGGCTCAGTTGGTTAAGTGACTGCCTTCGGTTCAGGTCATGATCCCGGAGTCCCAGGATCAAGCCCCACATCGGGCTCCCTGCTCGGCGGGAAGCCTGCTTCTCCCTCTCTCACTTCCCCTGCTTGTGTTCCCTCTCTGGCTGTTTCTCTCTGTCAAATAAATAAAAAATATTAAAAAAAAAAAGCATCAGAATCTTGGGCCTTGGAGCTGCACATATTACATGAGACAAGGCATATAAAAGCAATGAAGATAATGTTGCCTGTTTATTCTGTACCACCACTGTCTATGCAGTACCTCATGTAATGCTCACAACAACAAAGTAGGTATGTTTTCATTCTACAAAGGAGGAAACCAAGGAATAGGAAAGTGAAGTACTTTGCCCAATTTTACAAATACAGTAAGTGGTAGAGCCTGGTTTTGAATCTAGGCAATTTTGCTATATCCTCATAGTCTTACTTTTGACACTAAACCGAAATATACTTATGTGCTAAATTAGGAGAGCCAAAGAAAAAATGGTGAGCTCCTTTCACTATGGACTTGGTCTCTATTTTTTTTGCACCATCCATTCTCTGTTTTAGGTACTTAGAACTCTTCTAAGAGCTCTGAGCTAAAGTGACATAGTCTGATCTTAGTCACACTGAAGTATTAGAGGTCTAACGTTAGCTCTTCCCCCAGAGCCTTGTATTTAAAAAAAAGGGGGGGTATATCCAGGAGAGGGTAATATATGACACCCAAGGAGAGTCTTTAATAATGAAAAATTAAGGTATGAGAGGCAGTCTGGTAGACTTTAGAGGGTGTGGCTCACTCTCCTGAGAGCTGTCCACTCTCCTACCTGAGAATTGTTAGTAGAGTGAGAACTATAGTTGCAGAATATTTAGAAGATCCTTCATTAAAAGATGAACTTTGAAACAGTTCATGAAAGAGGCAATAGATTGGTATTCTCAGAGCAAGAGCGCTGGAAGCCATCATGACCACAGGAAGAGCAGGAGCAGAGACCCAGAGAGGAGGTTTTCTGAGACACAAACTTGTATCTGGTGACCCCAGACAATCCTGGAATCAGTGAGTACATTCTGAAATGTATTTTCTGAAAGGACAGTAGGTGAATACTTAATTCTCTCCACTAGCTTACCTTTTAAAATTGTTTTCTAGATACAAAAAGTAAATTGTTAGTACAGGGTCACAATTAGTTTTTCAGTATTTTTGCCCTGGAAACTTATGTTTGTCTTTTACTGTTAAAACATAATGTTTTATGTGGAAGGCCTATACTGGACTGAGCCCAAGGGGACTTCTTTATTAAAACCCCAAAATTTCTTTCATACAGTTTAATTTTTAGACAAATTCTTTATATTAACATGACCTATGGCATTTTAATAATCTTTATTTTTAGAAGAATTTCATAGCCTCACAAAATAATTATAATGTATGCTTAATTTGAGAAATAAAATACTCCGTGATATCTGCACATGTATAATAAGCTGCAGTGGTTTTCCAAGCTCTTCATCCAATCTCTCTCTTAGTAAAACGATAAGGCCCTCTTGTGACTCATTCTTTTTCCTTATTTTTCAATTCTCTAACTTCCTGGAAGCTCCTCTGTTCTGGTGGTCGGATAGAGAAGCATTCACCCAGAAAATGAACTTGAAAGACTCTCCCATGAGTTCTTGGTTCACTGTTTTGTTTTGTTTTTCCCATGTACTTTGCCTTGAAAGAAAGGCCAGAATGATTAAGACAAGCAGTAGATGAAAGTAATTTTACTGTGTTTGTCTAGAACATCATAGGTCGGAAAATTAGTAAATGAAGGGATGAAATTTTTATTTTTCTAGAATTATTCTTAAGGTATATGTCTGTATATCATCCCAAATGTGTGTGGTAGATTTGGGAGAGAAATTAAGAATGCTTTTCCACTTAATCAAAATAGTAATACCAGTATGTCCATATTTATTTCTAATGAAGTAAAAACCTGATTAGAACTTCTTTAAGAAGATGTTCTTCTTAACAGTCATGCATGAAGTAGTCTGAAATGTCTATTTTTCTAGGTCAAAACTAGTTGGATATTGGAAATTTCATATAGTCCATTCCATAGATACATTAACTGGTTAATTCCTTCAATATTCAAGGGTTAGATATAGATTGCTATCTCCTAGGCTTATTAGAGAAAAATTAAAAAATGAAAAAATTATCCAGCATTCTCAAGTCAAATATACCCAGTAATACAGATGTTTAACTATAAGAGACCCTATCAGTATAATGTACTCTGTATAACATTATCATAGATGCCTTGAAAAATCACATATATATATTCCTAAAAAGCATTGATTTCAGGTAATTATAAAAGCATTTTGACCTTATTTTTTAATAAAAGCAACACTACCTTTTATAAACTGATAGTCAAATATTTGTCCAAATATGTCCAAATTGTGGACAAATATCAAAGTTTTTCAACATGGAAGGAAATGCATGTATTAGAAAAACCTGAGGATAGATTTTAGTCTCTGTCAAGATAATAAACGAACATAATCCTCTGATTTCCTTCTCAACTCAACCCTGTAAATGCTACATATGTACTGATGCCACGGAAACAAGAGTCATATTGCTTATCCTGAGAAACCCCTGGGAAACGGTAGGATTGATGGAGGGGTGATGCAGCAACCCAGAGGGAAGAAAGTCTAGGGCTCATGGAAGGGTAAGACCTTTTCATGCCATGCATGTATGTGTTTTTGAAGACCCCTATGCTGTACACATGACTGGGTGAACCATTGTCCTCTCCCATTCCACTATGACAGGAAAAGGACACATTTGCCAAGAACAGTTCCAGGATTGTTCTCTACCATGTTTGAGGTCAGTGAGTGGATTACAGTAAGTAGCCCAGTTCACTCTTACATATTCCTTCCTTTATTTCTCCCCCATCCTCCTTTAGACTCCAAGGTCTTAAGTGATTATATGCATGGGGCACACCCTTAGGGAAGAAGCAGTACCCAGGTGGGAATACAGGGAGATTTTCTGTGATGAGGGCCATTTGTTGAGGGTTTTGTTAACCGAGAACAATGGAGCCCAGGCTGTCATGACAAAGGCTTTAAATTTATCACAAGGGACATGTTAATGTCTGGATTTCAATCCCTCCCTATGGGTGTATATTGCTGGGTAAGGAATATGAGATTCTAGGGAATAATAAAACCTCTGAGGAATATAACCCCTTTAAGAGAGAGACAAAAATCTGTAAACTTATGTTCCCCACAAAGTAGAACAGTCTAGAGAAAATAACTTCTTAAAATCAACACTTTAAGTTTATCAAAGAGGTAAGAAAAGATATTGATAAAATGAGGGAGAAGTTTTTATCACGAACCAATAGTAAAAATTAAGTATGAAATGCATAGTAGATTAAAAACTCAATAAAAAATACAGAATTGTAGAATGGAAACAGTCACAGAATGATTAGGTTTCTGTAAAATCAGGTGGATAAATTACTGTAGGAGCCAAAAAGAAAAGATAAAGAGATGGACTTTTTTTTTTTTTAACTTAAGAGGTATAAAGGTAGAATTGTCAGCATCTAAATAGTGGGAATCTTGAAATAATAGATAAAAATAAGTGGAAGGAAGGAAATAATTGTCAAGTTAATCATTGAGGTTTTACCATAGTTTAAGAAAAATGAAATGCCGCAAGCTAAAATGACTTCAGGTGTTAAATAATATTGTTAAGGGGGAGAAACACCAAGGTCAAAATCTAGTAAAATGAAATTTAGGAACATCAAAACCAAAGATCAAAAAATACTAAAAAGGAAGCAAAGTTATAGAATAGGGCAACCACATAATGTATTTTTAAATGATAGATATAAGGGAAATTTACATCCAACAAAAAAGAGTTTCCATATTATTTTTGAAGACATGTAACCCTCACCCCACACATACAAACTGTGTCTTATTAGAGAGTGGACAACTGTTTTCTAACCTGAAGGCAATAAAATTAGAAATCAATAATCAGATAATAGCTTAAAAACTAAAAATTATGTTATTTAATAACGTGTTGATGAAACCATAACAAAGACAAAATTCTTAGAACTGAATAGAAAAGCATGTCAAAATTTTATAAATACATCTAAAGAAACAGAAAAATTGAAAGCATTAAGTACATTATCAAAAAGGAATACAGAACATAAATGAGCAAAGCATTCCATTCAGTATGAGTTTTGAAATAAGTACAAAGGGAAAAGAAAAACTATTAAAGATAATGAGAGAAATTAATGACAGAATGAAAGCAATAGGAAGGTTAAAGGAAAATCTGGGGTTTTTAAGATAAATAAGAGAAAAATTGGGCATTGACTAAAAAGGTAAAAGGTAGAATTAAAAAATATATACACAATAGTTTTAAATGAAAATACATTTTAAAATTTTGCTAAAATATGTTTTTTAATCATAACATTGCCTGTACTAACAAAACAGAAAAGCCATTAAATAAATTAAAGTACTGTTCTACCTTTTTTTCCCTAATGCAGAAACTCAGATGGTATTTTAAGTAAATTCTTTCAGACTTTTAAGGGTTATATCATCTTTAGCTTATACTAATTTTTTTTTAAATTTTTACTTTTTTGGGGAATTAAAGCATTTATTTATTTATTTATTTATTTATTTATTTATTTATTTATTTATTTATGTTCAGTTTGCCAGCATAAAGTACATCACTCGTTTTTGTTGTAGTGTTCAACAATTCATTAGTTGTGTATAACACCTGGTGCTCATCACAACACATGCATACCAGTGGTTTTTTTAAAGAAAATACATGACTTGTATTACTTTGATATCAACAGAAGATAAAATTAACATAAGGAAATGAAATATAAAGTCTATTCCACTTATTAAAATACATGAAGAATCCTACATAAATGTTGGCTTATTAAATCTGTATTATTACAGAATATAGCCTAAATATATCATATATTTTATGCTTAAGTTTATATAATTATAAGTATATGCTTATAATTACATATAATATTGCAGTATATCACATTCAGGTTTATCCAAACAGGGCAAATGTGCTTCGTTATCAAAAATCAGTCCCCGTAATTTGCCACACTAATGGACCATGAAAGAATACATAATTATCTTAAAAATTGACATATAGCATTTGATAAAATTTGATTAGAAAACACATATTTATAAGGCGCCTGAGTGGCACAGTCACCTAAAGGTCGGACTCTTGGTTTTGGCTCATATTGTGATCTCAGGGTGATGAGATAGAGCCCTAATTTGGGATCCGTGCTCAGGGTAGAGTCTGCTTGAGATTCTCTCTCCCTCTCTCTCTGCTCCTCTGCTTGTGCTCTCTCTTTCAAATAAATCTTACAACATTTATAATAAGAATCCAGAGACAAAATAAAACCATAAAGCCTTTTATCAAAAACTTGGATCAAGCATCCAACTTAATAAGACAATTTAGATGAACCTATTTTATGATAAGAGACCAGATAAAGATGCCCATTATCATTACTGTCATTCAAGAAATTTTTAAAAGTCCTGGGCAATAAATAAGATAAGAAAAAGGAATAAGAGGAAATATCTGAAGGGATGATGCAAACTTTTTTGATACATTATGTGATTATTTACTAAGGAAAATCCCTCAACAGCAACAGACAACCTTTTGAAATAACAAAGATATAACCAAATACAGAAGATTAACTTAGAAATACTGTTCTCCCTTATTCTTGTAATAGCATCATAAGAAATAGAATAGAAAAGTACAACATAATGCATCTGTAAAGCAAGTAAAATAAAAATATATTAAATAGGAAAGAATATCCGAATAAGTGGAGAGATACAGTATGTTTATTAATACTGATTCATCTATCAATTCATATCAGTATGATAGGATGTTCTTCAGAACTCTACAAATTCATTGTAAAGTGTCTATAGGAAGATAACTTGTGCTACAGGGTTTAAGACAAAGTACAGAGTCACATTAGTAAAGAACAAAATGTTGGTGCAGGAACACACAGCTCAATGAAACAAATCTGGTACGTGTGGAAACTCAGCATATGAAGTAGATAGCATAAAACTCGGAAGAGAAGTGATGAGTTGAAAAATAAGGTTAGATCCTTACATTTTTAAAAAAGGGATAGAAAGATCACACACTTGCATATGATAGATTAAAATATAGATGTAGAAAAATGTAAGCTAATGGTTTTGTATCTTGGTGTAAATGACTTTTTAAATATCTAAATGAACCAAATTTACACAAAAATGGGGAGAAAAGAATATATTTGACATAATACTTTGTATTTCTGTTTAATAAAATAATTATAGGCAAGGAAACAAATGATATAAGGATATTTGCAACATCTAAAATTAATAACTTTACTTGGACAAAAAATTTATTTTTTTTAAAATGTGTTACATACATATGATGGAATAATCTTCAGCCTTAAAAGAAGGAGAAAATTCTGTCATTTGCAACAACATGGATGAACATGACGTATGTTAAATGAGGGCAGATGTTAAGTGAATAAGTGAATAAATCAGACAAAAGAAGGACAAGTACTACATGATATCACTTATTTAAGGCAACTAAAATAGTCAAACTCATAGAAGCCTAGAATAGAATGATGGTTGCCAGGAGTTGGGGAGAGGAGAAGCGGGAGATATTATCCAAGGGTACAAAGTTTCATTTATGTAAAATAAGTCCTGGAGATCTCCTATGTAGCATAGAGGATATAGTTAATAATACTGTATTGTATAGTTAAAAATTTGCTAAGAGGGTAAATCCTGTAAGTGTTCTTATCATCAAAACAAATGATGAAGGTGGGAGAAAACTTTTAGAGGATGTTTACAGTATAGAGTACCATGATGGTTTACCATGATATATATTTATCTCCAACCATATCCAGGTGTATATATTAAATAAGTGTACTTTTTGCACATCGATCATACCTCAATAAAATGTTTAAAAGGAAAAATCAAAAACGTATGTGGTCTAATAGAATAGTGGTCCTTATATATATGGATAAATGATTCATAAAATGGGAGTTTTGGGTGACTAAGAGGTCCAGAAAAAGCTCTTAGCCTCACTTGCTAGTAAATACCTAAGCTCGATGCAGCCAGTCTTCGTGGGAAACTCTGGCAGTTTAAGGTGAAAATAAGAAATTTTCATAACTCAGCAATCTTTCCCCTCACCATATTGTTCAGGAAAATGCTTGTTTATAGGTTTTTTGTTTGTTTGTTTCTGTGTTTTTATCATGGTGGCATACTAGAGGCAACCTAGATACCTCTCTCCAGGGGAATAGATAAGTGGATAAATGAAATTTTTGGATGTGTGGATGCATGCTATGTAATACTAACAGCAGTTAGAAACAATGACTTTGCAAATGAATTACTCTCAAACATGTAGCAACAGGTACAGCTGTTAAAAAACATTATTGAATGAAAAAAGTAACATTAAATGTATCATCTGGTATACTTATGGAAAGTAAAAGCCCTCAGATGCACAAATACTACCTATTTTGCAGTAAGTGTACATACAAAAGGATATGAAATGGGAGTAGGGCTACTGGCTTGAAGGGGAAAAATAAATCAAACCAAACAAAAAGGGGCCTTGCACATGTTAATAATGATATGCCATGAACTGAAAAGTTTGATTGACTTCAATATCTGCTTCTGAATTCCTATTTTTTATTTTATTTTTTAGTTTTAGTTTTAAGATTTTATTTATTTTATTTATTTAGTTGAGAAACACAGCTAGAGAGGGAACACAAACAAGGGGAGTGAGAGAGGGAGAAGTAAGCTTCATGGTGAGCAGGGAGCCCGCCCCCCCTTGAAGTGTGGCTCCATCCCAAGACCCTGGGATCATAACCTGCGTCAAAGGCAGACGCTTAACGACTGAGCCACCCAGGATCCCCTGAATTCCGTATTTTTTTTTTATCATTATAGAAGCTTCTTCAAAGAGTCTCTTAATCTCTTCCTCTCCATCACCATCAGATTTTGATTTTTAAGCCAGGCATGAGCTTGAGTAGTTTGTAAAAGTTCTCCAGGTAACTGATTAGTTCCCTGGGGCTGATGCTGACACATGGGAACTGTATGTGGGCACTGGAGCCACAGAAGGTTATATGTTAAAGTGCATATTTGCAAATTTCTGGTCTATTTATTACCACTTAATGGCACACCAGGATCTGACTATTAAACAAGAATCCAGGGCGCCTGGATGGCTCAGAGGGTTAAGCCTCTGCTTTCAGCTCAGGTCATGATCTTGGGGCCCTGGGATTGAGTCCCACATTGGGCTCTCCGCTCACTGGGGAGCCTGCTTCCCCTTCTTTCTCTGCCTGTTTCTCTGCCTATTTGTGATCTCTCTCTGTCAAATAAATAAAGATAATATTTTTTAAAAAAAGAATCCCATAACATTTTCAATGCAGGTGATTCCTGTATCATACTCTGGTCAGAGTTCCATTTTAGTAAGCTAGAAGTAAACGCTTTTAAGGATGAATGATATCAGTAAGAAAAGAGATTGCTCATTATTACCACTATTTTAAATATTATTTTGAATGTTCTCATGAATACAGTAATATTTGAACTGTGAACAGAAGTATAACCATCAGAAACAAATGGATAATATATTACTATGGAACACAGTAAATTTTACAGTAAGCTCAGTCTTGGCCTCTACATAAGGGGAAGAAAGGGGGCCTGGCAGGGTCAGCAGCTCAGGTCAGCACTGAGTTTCTGGAGTTGGTTAGTCCAATACAGTGTTCCAAGGAATGTAAAGGATTTGGTCTTTCCTATCACAGATCTGGTGAGTAGTTGGCGGAGGAAGCAAATGTTCCAAAGAGCAGGCCCATAATATTTTGGTTGTGATCAATTGATGTCTCATTAAAGCTAAGCCCCAAGCAGCCACTGGAGTATGGTAAGCAGTTCTAAAAGTTATGAATCAGACGCACCTAGGGTGTTTGTTAAAACACAGAGTCAAGGCCCCACTTCAGACCTACCGAGTCAGAATTGCTATGATTGTGAGCCAAGAAGCTGTATTTACTCAGGAAACTCTTATGCTCTTAGAATAAACTCATTAATGCTAAAGAAAGCAAGTAGTTTGTACTCAATGACTCACATTCAGTGTAATGAGAGGACTAAATAGATATTTTAAATCAATATTGGGACATAGAATTCTTTTTGTGTGTGTATGTGCGCTCCTCTGCATGCATGTGCATGTACATCAGTGTGGTTCCCCAGAAAAATGGAAATGCAGTGTCAATCTCTATCGACAGAGCAAACCAAAATTTCTGGGGGAGGAGTGGAGGATGTTTCTGAGGAATTATGAGATGAAGAACTGTTGTTTACATTGTTGTTGATGTGGGATTGTTAGTCTACTTCGCATATGTGTTAGCCCTTTGCTTGTGTGTGGTGGGAGGGTCTCCTGGAGAAGTGTATGTAGCAGAGGAATTTGTACAGGGGAAAGAATGGGACTTATCTCATGGAAGGATCTGCATTAATTCGAACCTAAGATCCTGTCACTTTGAGCACTAGTGATAAAGAGTGATCTGGAACAGTGAGTAGAACACATCTTCCCATTTTCCCATAAAGCTGAGCTCCACGGAGCCTGTGCACGTTGGGAGGACCAGGATGTAGCCTTCTCCGTACCCATTCAGAACAAGCTTCAGGAGACATAAACAGTAAGAGGTTGGGGAAAGCAATGTGTGTTTGAGAGGAAGTCAAGAAATATGGTGCCTCATGTGTCACTCTCTATTGAAGTGAACTAACCAAAGAGCCCCAGCTGAACAAGAGGCAACAATGGCAGGGGCCATTAGAAAATGAGGAAGTAGAAAGGTAGTGAAAGCAAAAACCTCATTTAAAAATGGAGTTTAAAAAAATGGAGCTTAAGGTCATATTATCTATAATCAGTTCATGCTCAGAGAAGACAAAAATATTTCAGACCTTGGAGGTGCTGGGTCAAGATCCAGGATATGACTGTACTCATTAAAGGCTGATGGATATTGAAGTCAAACATGAAAGAAAGTAAAGGATGGTAAACAGCAATGAGTCAGCATATCAACTGTAATGTTAACGTCACTAATGATGACAACAGAGAAGGGAAGAAAGGAAAATGATGAATCAGGCACAGAAATGTTTGAAGGAGGTAGTGGTGAGTTGTGAAGGATGATAAAAGATGGTGAAAGGGCTAATAAAAACAGATCCTATGGACTTTGAATGTAGAAAAGTGAAATAAAGAGAGTCAATCAGTGATCAAAAAGTAGCACAGAGGAGCAAGGCACTGACCTGTAGCCCATTAAGCAGAGTAGGGGAATAAAAGTACCAGCAAGAGTGCCAAAGGGGTTACTAGGTCATTAGGAGAAAGGCCAAGTTTCACAGCACAGGTGATGATTTGAAAGGAGGCCGTGAAAAGACATTTATGGATAAAAATAAACTTGTTCAAAAATAAGCAGGACTTCTAAAGAACTTTGGTCCTAGAAGTTGGGTCAGAAAGAGAAGAGCTCGAGTGGAGAGTGTGAGTGTGTAGAATTGAATTAGGTTGGAATGAGAGTAGAACAGTAGGTGTTTGGTTGTTGGTTTGGGGGTAGGGAGATAGGCAGGAACCCTAAGTGTGGCCTTGAGGATGACGTTTAGGAGAAGAGACAGTTGAACACTTGGAAAGATCTAGTAGACAGAATGGTATGTGGCTTCTCCAAACTGTAAAAATGCATATATGCCAAAGGGAGTTTTTAAAAAGTAAATCGAGTATGAGAGACTTTGGACTCAGAAACAATCTAAGGGTCTTGGAAGGGAGGGAATGGGGGGATGGGTGAGCCCAGTGGTGGGTATAGAGGGCATGTACTGCATGGAGCACTGGGTGTGGGGCATAAACAATGAATCTTGGAATACTGAAAAAATAAAATAATACCAAAAAATTTTAAAAAATAAATAAAAAAATCAATTGTCCAAATACCATGAGGCTTCTAATCACCAGTTGTTTTTCCTGTTGTATAATGTATTCATATTTATTTATACACTGGACATTTCAATTCTCCTAATTAAAAAAAAATCCATATTTAAATGGAAGACTCTCAGACTGACCAGAAATCTAAATAGTAACTTGTTAGATCTTTATGGAGTGAGTCTCCATGGCAGAATTCGATAAGACTATGACATTTGGTAATTTGTATTGATTTAAAACAAAAATGGTTGTAGAGCAGGGACTCATCAATCCATTCTTTCATCTATTTATTCCTTGGGTTCTTTGGGAATTGATTTGTTAAATAGATGTCTGCTGAGTACCTATCATGCACCAGGCACCGTGCTAGGGTTTGAGTGAAAACTGATACATAAAATAGACTGAGCAGCAGGGTACAGACTTTGAACAGGAGAACAAATTAATAATGTATAAGTACAGATTATGAGCCATGCAATAAAAGAACTGAATATTGGTGCAGTGACACAGGATCCCACGGAAGAGTAACCTACTGGGGTAGCATAATCAGAGAAAGCCTCTTTCTCTGGAGGCATCTAAACAGAGAACTGTTGGAGGAAGGAACAGTTAGATGAAGAGTATTCCAGGCCCATGTGAAGTCCCAGCGAGGGAAAGAGCTGGTGAATTTAAGGAAAGCATAGAAGCCTAAACTAGCTTCAGCCCAGAGGAAGGAGAGAGAGATGGCCAGAGCAGGACTGCACAGAGCCTTGTTGACTTGTGATTCCCAATTAGATCATTGAACAAAAAGATGTTAAGGGTTTAGTACATATATTTTGGCCCGGTGAGAAATGACCACTTAGCTATAATCTAATATGTGATTTTTCCTACTAATCTTAGGTTATTAACAGAACCCATACATGGGTTTTTGTTTTGTTGTGTTGTGTTTCTACCCTTACACTTAAAGCATGGAGCTCTAAGTGACTTACTATCTCTAATAAAAACTCATGTAGGCTGGGGGATAGAATGCTGTTCCGGTTAGATTTTCTGTGGCTTAACACAGATGGGAAAAGTATTTTAAGAAGCTTAGCTATTTTGTTAAATGTTTATGACTTGTAAATTCCCAGCCTTTTAGGATTATCCAAAAGTGTTGACATTGATGGTGAATTTGAAGGGAAATTAGCCAAATATGTTTGTCTAATTAACCAGTGGGGTCTAATAATAGCTGTTGGAGTTGGCATATAAAGCAGGGCTACTTATTTATTGCACAGAGATACATTCATCTATTTTCCTTTGAAGTTTCGATTTTCAAATTCTTTTCCACCACTTTCTGGAGAGTCTTTGAATGAGCTGTCAGAGCATGAATCCCCAACCTCTCCTCTTTGTGAAAATGAAAAAAAAAAAAAAAAAGTAACCTACTAGTTTCATTTCTCCAGAAGTCTGAAGTCTGACTCTTCCAAACTTCTATTTCTGTGCTTCTTATAAGATACAGAAGGGAAATCACTCATTCTACTTTTGGCTCAGTGGTCTTGAGAGATGAGAAGAAGTTTGAGTTTCTTGTGATGGTTTTTAATCTCTTGGGCTAATGGTTTTATAATTCAGCAATTATATGTCATCTTTGTTTAAGTAACTGTAGCACTTAGGTATGTAAAGTTGTAATAATTCTGTCAGACCAAAATGGTAATATTTAGCAAATTACTACAGGACCTCCTACAGGGAGTAACAGACAGGAGAAAGAATACTGTCATTGAATGAATATATTACTTCTGATAATCTACCAAGTATTTTACATAAAATTTCACTCATCTTCACAAACAGTACTGTACTATATTATAAATTTGTTTGCACATGAGGAAATAGCTTCACGAGCTCATAGGCTGTTTGAGGAAGCATTCATTTAGACCTGGATATTTCAGTATCTGAAGTTTGTGTTCTTTCCCCATTTTATTCAGTGTTGACTTATCATACCTATTACCCCAGTGACAAATAATTCTCAGTCTTGGTCACTTGTGTTTCAGGCATACTGGTGTGTAGCAAAGTATGTTTTCTGTTTTAAAATAATTTGAAGATGATGATTAGTGGTTGTCATCTGTTCATATTTCTTTTGTTGATGTTGCTTTTTATTTATTTATTTTTATGACATTATTTTATGTTTTCAGTGTTCCAAGATTCACTGTTAATGCCCTATACCCAGTGCTCCATATTTCTTGACCTACTGGGTGGGTCAAATAATATAATTCCACATGAGTGTGGCTACTTATATTTTGGGCTTTTGGGTAAGAAATTAACATGTTGTAAAAAAATTCACATATTGATTATCTCAGCCTACAAGTAAAATAAGTAGCAGATGTACCATAAGTATGAGCTATTTTTTTTTATGTCAAGTTTACTATTGACCCAAAAAGAGCCACCTGAAATCAAATCATTTTTACAGGACTTACTGCTTGACAGGCAGGTAAGGAAATATCTTCAAAGCATCCCTGTACTGATTCTACTGAAAATGAACACCAATCACCCAGTTCTTCCAGTCTTTGTTTCTTAGCTATATAAATGAAAGGATTTTTAAAGTTAGTTTGAGCTATGAAATTCTTACATTTGACTCATGAATATCATAATGCCTGAGTATTTTTTGTGTTTGGAATTCATGAGAAAGGAGAAAAATGTTGATTCTGTATTTTTCTTTTAATATTTTTTCTACTTCAGTATTTTCAGTCTTTTCACAAATTTTACTTAAGAGAAATGGTGAATAATTATACATGAAATGGTTTATACATTTTAACTTTGGCATATTTATTTAAAAATCTGTAGGTAAGTTTGTTTTGCATGTTTTTGATTTTGTTTTTTAGTATTGTTGACAGTGCTACATCAACTTGGCCCCAGGATAGTAATTAACAACCCAGTCAGAGGTTGCTAGTAATTTCCCATTTATTTGGGGAGAAAATTTTCTTAAATAAGTTGGAATCATGAGTATTAGGTAAAGAAGACTTTTGAAATTGCATTCAATATAATATATTTAAGGAAAGGAAGTGAGAAAAATAAAATTAAAATTCAGGTTTAGAAGTTATGAAAATAGTTTTCAGAAGAAGATAATCTTTATAGAAAAGACTATTGTCAACTTCCCAACATGTCTGAGAATGTGTTTCTAGTCATTAGAAAAACAAATCAAAACAAAACAAAATTTAAAAACCCATGATAGTAGTTGAAAAAGAGTAGAATGCCCTTATTTTAAAAAATATCAGTGCATAAAAATGTAATGTTTAACTGCCTTCTATTGCCTTGATTATGTAATAAGTGAAGTATGAAGAGAGTATAGAATATAGGTGGAGGCAATAATAATAATGGTAAGCAAATAACCAAAGGTAAAGGTAAGGTGTGTAGGTACTGGGGAAATGCAAAGGGGATGTCCTTTCTGTCCTCAGCGCCCTGCTGAGAAAGCTTCTCTCCTTCTTTCTCTTTCCCTCTCCTGGCTCACATGCTCTTTCTCTCTAAGAAAATAAATAAAATTAAATTTAAGTTTCAGTTTTCCTCAGTTGCATGAGCTGTACTTCAAATCCTCAATAACCACATGAGCCTAATGGCTTCTGAATTGAACACCACAGAAGAATATTTCTTGTATTGCAGAGAATTCCATTGGACAGACCTGATCTAGGAGATTCCACAATCTCAATTTAATCCCAGAAGTTCACTAATCAGCTTTGAAACAAACAAACAAAGAAAAAAAACCAAACAAAACAGCATTAGTTTGTTTTCATACTGCCAGAAATGTGCAGAAAAGAAAGTTAAAAGAAACAAGAAAGTCAGGATAAAGATGGCAGTCTCCATCCACTATGTAAGTCATCCATTTACCATTAAGATGACTAAAAAGGTACATAAAATGAGAAAAACCCATTAAAGAACTAACAGTGAAAAGTGGATAATGTTTTTATGCTAGATACGTGGAAGAATTCTATAAAATATGTTTAAGGGAGACAGGATTGAGATAGAACTCATCAAGCTATGAGTCAATAGGTGCAATAGAAAAGTGTGCCTGAGGGATAAGAGTCTGAGATGATGGAAAGACCCACAGGCTTCAGGAAGTCTACCATAAGTGCCAGAGGTGAGGGTGGGTCCTTGAGGTATCAATGGGCAGTACTAACCCTTGAGAAAGTGGCATGTTACTAGCTCGCTGAGGCAGGAGTGGTGTTCTGTCAGAAATGTTTGGCATTGACATCACGCTTTGCAACACAGGCTGCTTCCTCCGCACCTAATGAATGTAGTCCTGTAACTTAGAGGAGGAGTTCAAGCAGGAGTCAGTGAATAAACCTGGAATAGGGTCGATGGGCATTGTCCACCTGGCTTGACCTCCCTTGTTGAACCTTCCTCTCTCCCACTGTCAAGAAAAAGTCTGAGTTGACAAACATGCTACAAGTCTAAACTTTTCTTCTCCTACTAATTTTGTGTAAAAGAGAAGCACAGTACATTTCATCATTAGCATCTTACTCTCAGTACTGAAACACAAAACAAAGTAGAAATATCTAAATAGTCCATTGTAAAGGGGAACACAGAAATGTGACCAGATATGTGAAATAGACAGCAGTTCAAAAGAAGAAAACCTGTGAAAAACAAATGCTCCTGAAGGTCTATGGAACACATTTAACTGCAAGAAATGAGAGATCTTGAATGGGGAATGAATCTTGGAACAGTGGGAAAAAAAATTTTAAGTAACAATTAAAAAAAAAAAGGAAAAAAAAAGAAATGAGAGATCTTTAGCAGTATCTGATTCAGGGGGTTACTTTGTATCTGAATAAGGCACTTACAGGAAAAGATAGCTTTCAGATGAAGAGGATGGTTAACAAAGGTTTGTAATAGCATGAAGGCAGAATATATATAGTGAGTACTCTAGATATCTGCACCAGTGAATTACTATAACAGATTGAGAAATTGTCCCAGAACTTATTTAGAATAAAAAAATGAGATAAATGTACAATGAGAAATATAAAGGGCATTGATGAAAAGCTAAGTCAATGATAGATCCAGCAGAAGACAGTCCATTCATAGGAAAAGCAATTACCAAAGGAATAATGGAAGAGTATTTTCTTGGTGTGGGGACTTAAAACCCAGGGAAAGTTACTTGTCTAAAAATATGATGAAAGTTCTGAATTAAAAAAAAAATAAAGCATCAAGATGACAGGGGAAAAAGTTTGTTTATAAAAGGAAAAAATTCAAGTTGACATCAGACTCTCCACAGTTTAAAAAATATGGAAGAGAAATGAACACAAGACTCTTGAGAGAAATATATTGAAACCCAAGAATGTTATAGCCAGACAGACTATCATTCATATTTGGAGTAATAGAGAGATATTAATAGACACAAAAGGACTCCAAATGTTTTTACCCACATTCCTTTTCTGGAAAAAAGAAGATTTTTAAAAAATTGAAAAAGTATTCCAGCTGACTGAGGAATGAATCAAACTAAAAAACTAAAAAAGAGGATTAAGTGTTATAAAATAAATATGATGAATAATTAAAAGCTATCAAAGAATCAATATTTAAGTCATTGTTGTTAATGTAGTGAGAAGTTAAAAAAATAGGAAAAATTTAAGTAATTCTTTCAAAAGAAAAAAAATGTTTATAAATGATAATGTTCTGGATAGGAAATGCCAAATTACACGAACAAAGTCTTAGAGTAGATGTGTGAATAACTGCTTGCAAAATTATTCATGTTATGTGTGCATATATGTGAGGGGTGGGTTCTCAAATTTATGTATTTTATTTTGGAAATGATATATATAGATGCATATAGAATTAAAGAAAAAGGTATTTTACATGTAAATTAGCCATTATTTGGAAAAATGATTTCTAAAATACAAGAAGTAAAAGAAACAAAATTTAGGTACATAAAGGGACAAATCTGAAGATGTACAAATAAGGTAATGAAGTAAAAAATTTTTTCTTGAAATCATTAAAACTGTAAATCATAAGCAAATAAATATGGCTAAATTTTGATGAATTTTTATCCTGGCTCCAACTCACTTCCCTTACCAAAAACTGACCACAGTGATCTTGTCCCTTAATTCCTTAGCATCCATTTGTCTTTATTTCAAGTTCGATGTATTTTATATTTTCATTTTATTTGGAAAACTTCTTGAAGGAAATGATATATTCCCATTCCATATTTTTCCATCACTCTAGTTACATTATCTTCAGTACTACCAGCGGCAGTCAGAGAGCCAGAGATACTTTAGGAAGGACTTTTCTGACTTCCATGTCTTTACATTTTTGAAGTTCATGATGATCTTTTAGTCGGTGTTTTAATCTCATCTGTGAACTTCTACTTGTCCTCCATGTTTTTAAAGGGCACCTATGAGAAATGTTAAATATATGTTAGTTTAGATGTGTATCTGTCATTAATTCGGCAAATATAAAAGGCTCACCTTTTGCCTATGCCTGGGTATAAAATCCAGCCCTCATGGAATTTAGAGATTATCCAAAGTAACACGCTTAAATTATCATTTAAGCCGCTGTAGCAGCTGAGCTAGCCCACACAACCCAAATGTGTGCCTCATTCCAGTGTACTTACCAATGAAACCTTTTCTCCAATTATCTTAAGCTCTTCTGTTCTCCCACTTTTTTATACTCTATTTATTCCTTTTGGTATGTCTCTTTACTTATATCACTTTGGCCACTCTGTTTTCCTTAAAATTATTTTCCATGAACAACCTGGAATAGTAACTCGTCAAACCATAATTCTTAATAATAATTCTTGCTGCTAGTGTCACCACTATGAATGATAACTAGCTGTCTCTGTTAGCTTTCTTCCATGTAGGTCTGAAGTCCCGGGAATGAGCTTTTTATTGGGTGAGTCTAGGTCACTTGCTTTCTCAGCTTACCTGCCATAGAGAGAGGGACTGTCTTTCTGCTTTAAACTTTTGGTTAGCTTCCTCCCAAGTAGAGCCTGGATGCCAAAAACCTGCAACTGCTGTTACAGTATGTACACAAATATCCTTGTGTGAGTGTGTATTGGGTATATGTGTATGAATACAGAATATTAAGAATTCATTTATTGATATTTAAATTCTCCTGAGTCCCTGTTTCCTTATGATTAAAAGAAGTTTTTAGGTTAGATTGTGTGTTTCATATCATGTTTTGAAGATTAAAATTTTCTGTGGAAGTGCCTACAAAATTAGTCCAAAGCCCCCAGGGACCATGAGAGGACAGGTCTCTGGGTTCCCCACCATTGCTTCAGTGCAGACAGGTGTGCTTTTAGTTGTTTTCTTGGGTTTTCTTAAAAGAAAGTGATCTGTAATTCAGAATCTTTGACTGGCATTGTAACAGATCCTTTCTTCTCAAGGACCTACAGTATCAACACACTTGGGAACTTCTTAGAACTGCCATCTTGACCTACGATGGACCTTCCAAATTAGAATCTATATTTTAACAATATCACTAGATGACTCGTCTCACAGTTTAAGGAACATTGTACTTGTTGATCCCTAAAGTCACTTTCATTTATAGCATGGTGATTTTATACACATTCATTCAATATGTACGTCATCTTTACTTATTTTGCTTTTTAAGTGGGTGTCATTTTGGTTGAGAGAAAAAGAAATCCATCAGAGATATACAACATAAAGAATTTTTTTGATTAAATGTAGTAGAGAGGGCTATTGGAATTGAATTAAGTTCCAGATCTATTTCGTTTCTAGTGATAGTAACTGTGGCAGATGGAAGCTATCTAGCCTTGTTTGATTGTAAGTCTCAATTGCTCCTTTAAGAAAAATATACAAGTCCAAATGTCCTATAGTCAATGAAAAAAAAATCTTCCAAAGATAGATCAAAGGAGATTATAAGGGTAAAAGAGAAGCATATTAAACATTGATAATGATAAAATTAAGAGAAGATGATGAGTGCCTGCATTGGTAGAATGTTTTAGAGTTTACCAAGCATTTGAATATTCAACAACTCATCGAAGTTATTAGCAATTCAGGGAGGAAGGCAAATTAGGTATTTTCTTCTTTTTTTAAAGATTTTTATTTATTTGTCAGAGGGATAGAGAGCAAACAGGCAAAGTGGCAGGCAGAGGCAAAGGGAGAAGCAGGCTTCCCGCTGAGCAAGGAGCCTAATGTGGGACTTGATCTCAGGACTCTGGGATCATGACCTGAGCCAAAGGCAGCCGCTTAACCAACTGAGCCACCCAGGCATCCCAATTTAGGTATTTTCAACCACAGTTCACAAATTTAAATAAGCCTTGAACCAGTAACCTGTCATAACCAAGACTAGTGCGTATAATTTCTGGTCTGAAGTTGATCTCTCCTTTTTCTCCAGTCATGTTAAAATCATGTTAATACAAGCAGAAATGGACCATGGAGAAGGATGTTTTCACTGTATTCACAATATCTGAAGTTGACATCTTTCCAGTTGCAGAAATGTCCTTTTGTTTCCACCTTTTTTGTTGCTTTCTCTGTGATGTCTCTCTTACCTATTTATTTTCTCCTTCTACTTTTCCATATCAGTTTTTTTCCTCCTTCCCTTTAAGTTCAGTAGCATTTGAGGCCAGACTCTGCTAATTTGCAGAGTAACTGGTTTTACTGCTTCCACATCACCCCACCCTTGCAGCAGTTTCCTCTTTTCCTGTGGCCACCTGCCTCCTGCTCATTCTTGCTGGGACTCGGGACACGGGACTCCGTGTGGCTCCTCTCTGTTCTACCTCCTCCTCTCCCCCTGGCCCAACCACTGCTCTGCCAGGCCTTCCTCCTCTGCCCAATGTTGTTATAGCAACCGACAGTCAGTGGGCCTGGAGATACCGTGCTGAGCCAAAACTGGCAGGAAGAGACACTGAGCAGCATCTGTGGGGGCTGATAAGGCCAGATGTTGGGTTGATCTCCTCTGGTAAGAAAAAGAGAAACATCGAGATCATATTGGCTCTGGTAGATCTACCAGGAATATTTTCTGACCTGATGGAATGGCTGGAAGGCCTTCTTACAGGTCCTGGTTGAATAACGTAGGACTTTATGCTTTGTGTGCCCAAATCTAGCCTTTTGGATCAACATCTCCAACACCTTCATCTCTACAACCATTAGAAGAAAGAGAAAAATGAAAATGAGTCTAGGTTCTGGGTGGCAAGTGCAGAAGAAAATGCTGGTTGTTGCGTTTAGTACAACATATTCCTATGTCCCAGCTCTCTCCAGATCGTCTCTGATCATTGTGGAGATCATTTACATTTTAAAATGCACATGCTAGAATTTAATAGGAGTGGTTTTCTTTGCGGCAAACAAAAACAACCTATAAAGCCATTAATGATGGTTGCTTCATATTTTCAAAGTATTTCCAAGTACCAGAAATAATGAAAGCATTAAGGAGAACAAGTCTTACACAGTCACTCATGGTCATTTAGAAAAGTGGAGTTGGAAGTAAGGATTGTTAGAAGTGTCCTTCTAGGACTGAAGTGTCCACATGCCTGTAGTAGTCAACAGCTGTAAATATCAAAACGCCAAGGTAAGCAGACGCGCCTGGTTTAACTCAGTCTACAAATGAGAAGTGTGGGCCAGAGAATGGAAGGGCCTGGCTGTGGTCACACAGCTTTTGAACTGCAAGGCTGGGCCTGTATGTTGGTGATAATACCGTGTTACCTTTCCATTAAACACAAATTCAGTTTTAAAAGCTAAAAAAATTTTAGAAAAGAGTCTTTTGGACCTCAGTGTTTGGGGAGATTGTGTGCATGTACGTAGGACACTGTTCTTATGAGCTCATCACGCTGTAGGGCTCTGCAGGAAAAAATCCAAACTCAATCCAGATACCGGGGCTGTCATCTCACGGCCTTTGGGATCTCAGAATCCCTTTACACACTGATCAGGGAAGAGTTCATTACATTTATCAAACAAAACAACATAAAATATGAAATGTAACATCATGAAAGATAATAAAATGAAGATAAAGGGGAAGGGGCCACAAAGTATGAAGTTGTTCTAAATATGCTGTTTCCATTTTAATTAAAATTAATGCTATGTCAAGTAACACATTAGCACGCATTTATTATTTAATAGTTATAATGTTAACCATCAGAAGTCTTTTAAAAAAACCAAACTAATTAAAACTCATCTTTCAGATGAGGAAGAAGGGGGCTTAACTTTTCGTTTTAGACAATTCCATGTGGCTTGAACTTTTAAAAGGTGCATGTACTCATTTAAGACTGAAAATCAACATTCTCATCAATAAGGATTTGGTTAAATTACAGTAAAGTTATAAAATGGAATTGTTGGCTTTCATTGAGAAGAATAGGATTGAACTATTTATTCTGATATAGAAGTATGTCCACATGGAAGGATAAGAGAAGAAATTAAGTTATGAAATCATATACACAGCATTACCTATAGAAATACATATCCCTCTCTCTGTATGTGTGGGTTTGTAGATTATAAAAAGAGATGTGGGAAGACACATGCCTAATACTTATATTTATTTGAAGGGAGAAGAATGAGGGACAGGAATTTTTTTAAACTGTATTTAAATAAGAATATATTATTTTTTAATCTAGTATTTTATTTTAAAATATGAGTCAGAAAAATGTGTAGCTTTTCTTGATGAAATCGTTCACAGATATTATGTTTATCTAAATTTAGCAAAATTTTTAAATATAATATTAGAAAGAGATAAAAAGCTTCCTGTATCATTTATTTGAGTAAATTATTTTGGGTGGATTGGATATAAAGTAGAAAAAGAAGAATATTAAGAAAAACTATACAGCAGTAGAATTCACTTTGAAAATAAACAGGAAATGAAGATCTTCTTTGGAAACTAATGGATTTTGAAATGCAATCGTTTTCAGTTTTTGCTTTGAAAATGCTATAATTTCTCTAAGCACTAAGTGAGATAATTGTGACATTTTCTTTTTTCCTCTTCCCCATTAATCCATTTTACTACCCTGAAAAGTTTAGTGAATGCATATGAAGTCATAATGGAAACTGTTATGATGTCTATTGTCTTCCATATTTATTGGTACTTGGACCAAATCCTAACTGGCTGTGCACTCTCTTTCTTTTCCTAAACTAGCTTTCTATGTCGGGTTCTTTAATTAGTTCAGTGGGAGCACAAAGAAAAATAGTAGGTTGAAATTTCAGCTTTAAAAAATTGAAGATTTCATGGTTTTATTTCGTTTGGGGATTTTTCTCCCCCTGATTTTGGTGAAAAGGGTAAAAGAGAAAAGCAACCTTTGGCTCTGTTAAGATCTGCAGCTGAAAATTGGCAGTTTTGAAGCAAATGAACAGATTATTTTGGTGATATAAATCAAACACTCTGTGATACATTTAATGTTTCATTATACTCCCTCCATTTATTTCTCATATCTGAAAAAAAAAATGAAAGCCTACTAGGTTTTCTGATTTATGCAGAATAGATGACAGTTCCTTCAAGTATGGACTTCAAGTGAGTATTCTGTCTATATTAGCAAGGGTTCCATTCCATCCGAGTCTCCTAGCAGGATTCCTATTTAATGATGAACCTTTAGCTAGACTTTTTTTTTTCCTTTTCTCACAGGATTTCCTCTCATTTTGGGTTGACTTCACATTAGGATAAAAATATTTTTGAGAAACTGCCACTTGTGAATTAGGGAGTGTGGAGTACATTATCTTGAGATACAGTGAAAAATTTTAATTTTTGAAGACAACTCTAAACTCTAATTTATCTAGAACACTTAGGGCACACTGGTTTATTAGGATCATAGTGGTTCTCTTGTTTCTCCTGTTCTATGCATTCTTTTCTTTTTTTTTTTTTTTAAGATTTCATTTATTTATTTGGCAGAGAGAAACACATCTAGAGAGGGAACACAAGCAGGGGAGTGAGAGAGGGAGAAGCAGGCTTCCCGCCGAGCAGGGAGCCCGATGTGGGGCTCGATCCCAGGATTCTGGGATCATGACCTGAGCTGAAGGCAGTCACCTAACCAACTGAGCCACCTAGGCGCCTCACTAAGCATTGTTTTCTAATATAAAATTAATATATCACAAATTGTGCAGTCTGAAAACAAAGGTGCATTTTGAAGTTAAATGAAAATAACAGTCACTCATTATGTCACCTCGAGGAGAAGCCTATTACTATTTTCCCGTATTTTCATCAAGTCTCTTAAGTCTACATTATTTAGTTAAATCATACTATGTAGAGAATTTTATAATGTGCAGTGACCTTGACATCTCAAATAATTAAAGATTTGATCTCAAATTAAAAAAAATACAGATCACCCAAGAAAATGCATTTTATGAAAATTTGGAAGTATCGAATTGGAAAAAAATAAACATTATGCATAACACTATCATCCTAAAGCAGCAACTATTAGGATTTTGGTATATTCTCTTTCACTCTTTTTGAATGCCTTTTCCTTTTCTACAGTTAATATTATGTGCTTCCCTGTGTGTATTCTATTTTTGTTTGGTGTTATAGAATTTTCCCATATCATTAAAATTTTACATTAAAAATCTTTCCACAAACATTTTTAGTGGTTACTTTGTAGTATACCTAGTTTAGTAAACTATTTGGAACTTAATTTTTTAATGATTTTGTGTGCTTATAAGTGAACTTTGAGAACATTTACTTCATTTGACTGTTTTAAATGGGAATTCTTTAAGAGGCACAGGAATAAAGGGTACCCCAGGTAAGTGAGGATGCAGGCAGAGCTCTGGGGGCAGCGCTAGGCAGCCCTGTGTGAAGGGAGGACAGCTGGAGCCAGGGCCGGGGTGAGTTCAGGTCCGTCCAGCACGGTGAACTGCTGCAGGACACCAATCTGTCCTCCAAGAGTTCCTGTGCCAACCGGCCACAGACGGAGCAAGAGTGCTCTGAATTGCTCTGTCCATTTTTAGATGCAGTTTTGTGATATAAAAGATTTCTTGTGAAGCTGGAGGGATTGACTTGGTATACAACACCTTAACAAGTTGTCATGCTGTGGAATGAGAGTCCTTGAAATTAAAGCTACTCCGGGGTCTTCCACGAAGACCGAAGACCTCAACAGGAGGTTACTCAAAGGTCAGCATTGACTTTGGTTTGTTATAAATCCGGAGGACGAGTTAGGCAGATTGAAGCATTTATTTTGGATAGGAAATGGGACATATATCAGTATGCTTTTTTTTTACTATAACCTTTCCTTCAGACTGTTTTCAAAGAATGAGGTGTCCACCACTGCTTTTATTGGCTAAGAAACTATTATTGGTAATCATTGGAAAATGTGCCAGTCACTGTGGTGTTTTGATGGCTTTGCTATCTAGGAACTTTTTCCTTCTTTTCTCCCACCCTGCCCACCTTCTTACTTTCCCACTTCCTCTTCCTTCCTTCCTGTCCTCTTTCTTTTCTTTCTTCCTTTTTTTCTTTATTTTCTTTAGGTAAGTGACATAAAATACTTTTTATTTAAAGCTCATGGGACTAGAATAGGAAAACTAATACAGAAATGTAAACTTTACTCTACATTTACATATAATAATTTGATCTCACACATTTAACATCCTCTTCTCTAACATCTCCATTGATATGACCAAAGAAATAGAAAATAAGAGAAAGACTGAATTAAGTATTCAATTAAAAAAAAAAAAAAACAGAAAGAATACTCACTATTTAAAAAAGAGCAATTTAGGGGCACCTGGGTGGCTCAGTGGGTTAAGAGTCTGCCTTTGGCTCAGGTCATGATCCCAGGGTCCTGGGCTTGTGTCCCTCATTGGCCTCCCTGCTCAGTGAGGAGCCTGCTTCTCCTTCTCCCTCTGCCTACTGCTCCCCCTACTTGTGCTTTGTCTTTCTCACTCTCTCTGTCAAATAAATAAAATCTTAAAACAAACAAAAAATTTGGAGGGAATTCAGGAATGTGGAATCCACATGAGATCTAACATAGGTGAGAATGAACCAGCTTGACTTATCCCTTGCAAAGGAAAAGCCTATGTGGGACTTATTAAAAGGACAGAAACTCACAGGTAAGGGTGAAATCCCTAGGATGAGAGAGGAGGGAGTTGGAGATGATAATAGGCTAGGAAAGGCCAGAGGGAACTTCTGACTTAGCAACTGCCACGCCCAGAGCTAGAGGCCAGGGCCAGCAGCCTGCCCTAGGCTTTGCCTGGATCTGTAATGAGACCATTGAGACAGCGGGCTCCATTTGAGAGCAGTTGTTTACAGTGAGGGACGAGGAGAAATGTCCCAGCTATCATTGGGCTACCACAAGAGATTTGATTACAAAAAAGAAAGAAAGAGGGAAGAAAAGAGGAAAGAAGGGAGGGAGGGAGGGAGAGAGGAAGGGAGGAAGGAAGAAAAAGTTAATTATTCTGTAGGCCAGAACTTGAGAAAGTGGCAATTCTGCCTCTCATTTGGTGAAGAAAGCTTGTTGAGTGTGAGTGAAGCAGGAGCATACCACCAGCCCATTCTCTAAGACCTTCACACCAGTCGGAGACGCAGGCGGAGCCTCTGAACCCTGGGTCTCCTCCATAAACAAGTTGCAGCTTGGATCCTTCTGGTTCCAGTTCCCTCACCACCAATCACAAATGGAAAATGGACTCTGAATAAAGTTAAGCCGTTGAAAGTAAATCCCTCTGCTTTTTTAGGGACAATATGTGGTATACTGGGACAACTGATACTCATTTTAGCAGAACTAAACCAACATGATTATCATGTTCAGGATGGGTAAACTGCAAGAAAAAGAACATTCTTTTTTATTCCTAGCTTTATGGAGATACAGTTAACAAATTTGTAAGATATTTAAAGTGTACAACATGATCTGATACACATATTCATTGTGAACATGTCTCCCCATTGAATTAACATATCTATTACCCCAGATATTTATTTTTTTTTCTTTTGCTGAGAACATATAAGTTCAAATACTGCCTGGTATCACTTAGCTCACAAAAACAGTAGAAAAGTGGTTGCCCCTGGCTGAGGGCTGGGGAAAATACAGAAAGTTTGGTAAAAGGGTACAAATTTCTAGTTATAAAAACATCATTCTTTGGGTACCTGAGTGTCTCAGTCAATTAAGTGTCTGATTTTGGCTCAGGTCATGATCACAGGGTCCTGGGATCGAGCCCTGTGTTAGTGTCCACACTCAGTGCAAAGTCCACTTGTCCTTCTGCCCCTCCCCCAACTGCTAATGCTCACATTCTCTCTCTTTTAAAAAATACATAATAAAAAATAAAAATATTATTCTTACGAAACATTTATTGATGTTCTAAGCACCAATCTAAGGAATTTATAGCAAATATCCCCCAGGAAGTAAACCTACTAAAATATTAACAGTAAAAATTTTTTTTTTAAAATATATCTAATTGTTTTCTGAATTGTTGCTTAACTGCACCAATTACATAAGATAAACCTTGCCTTCAAACCTTTAAATCCCCCAGATTAAAATGCAGTGGAGGCGCTGAACAGTAGATCATGCACTACAGGAAAATAAATCAGTGAAATAGAAGCCCAGCTCTCAAAATTTTCTGTGACTTAGAAGAGAGGCATGAGGTAATTTTGATGGTGAAAAGATAAGGGGTACGGATGAAATACCTAGGAAATAAGAATATTTATAATAGAAAGTTGTCTTATTCACAAGGCACATGAAAAAAAGAGCAAAAGTTATTAAATCATTGTTAAAAAAGACCTCCAAAGTTGAAAATTTGATTTTAGGATGTATCAGAAGGAAACAAACAAACAAACAAACAAACAACTATGAAGAGTATTGGACACAAACATATCTGGGTGAAATATTTTACTTTCTGGTAATGTAAAAATTCTGTGAGCATCCAAAACAAAAGTAAGTTGCGAAACAAAAAGAAGAAAAGTCAGGGTTAGCACCAGCTATCTCAATAACAATAAGGGCTGTCAGATAGTAGGAGGCATCTCCATAGTCCTCCGTGAAAGGGAATTTTGAACCTAGAGTTTTACATTCACTGAAACTATCATTCCTGTATGAAAGCAACAGCAACACATTCCCAGTCATTAAGGTTCTACAGAGTGATGCATTTCTTCTAAGTAATTACAAGCCATACATTCTAAAGTAAGTGATAAACTTTCTCATATGCCAGCAATAACCTGTTTAAAACCAGAATTGTGAGAGAGATATTTTAATCAGGTAAGAAAAGTATAAAGTAAAATATCTAGGAGTACATTTAATGCAAAGTGTATACAATATGCAAACTATAGTAATATCATTCATTCAGCCAATATTTAATACCAAATTTCCAACATTGGTAACATAATTGAGGGTCACATAAGAAAATTTGAATAAATGAATACCAGGCTCCTATATAGGAAAATAAGCATTGAAAATTTATCAGTTACCCCCAGGTGCCTGGTCAGTAGATTAAACATCTGCCTTCAGCTCAGGCCACAATTCTAGAGTCCTGGGATGGAGCCCCTCATTGGGCCTCCCACTCAGCGGGGACTCTGCTTTTCCCTCTGCCCCTTATCCCATTCGTGCTATCTCTCTCACTCACTCTCTCTCTTTTTTTTTTTTCCTAAAAGATTGTGTTTATTTGGCAGAGAGAAACACAGCCAGAGAGGGAACACAAGCAGGGGGAGTGAGAGGGAGAAGCAGGCCTCCCGCCGGGCCCGGAGCCAGATGTGGGACTCAATCCCGGGTCTCCAGGATCATGACCTGAGCGGAAGGCAGTCGCTTAACCAACTGCGCCACCCAAGTGCCCCCTCTCTCACTCTCTTGCTTTCACATTCTTAAAAAAAAATAATCAGTTACCCTAAATCTCTTTATCATCTATCTATCTTAATCTATTTACTAATTAAACTCTAATACTGTTTATCTTAGGGTTGAGGTAGAGATTTGGAGAGAGATTTAGGTAAAAGAATAAATGAGTATTTAATGGCAAAAATTTTGAAAAAATAAGACTAGTTTTGGAGAGGGAGACATTATTTCTTTTTAAATTATAGAACTTTTCTAATTAAAATAGTCCAGTGCTGGGGCACCTGGGTGGCTCAGTCAGTTAAGCAGCCAGCTCTTGATTTTGGCTGAAGTCATGCTCTTATGGGCCTAGGATAAAGCCCTGCATCAGTCTCTGGGCTCAGTGGGGAGTATATGTGAGGGTTCTCCCTTCCACTTCCTCTGCCCCTCCCTGCCACTCTGTCTCTCTCTAAAAAATAAATCTTAAAAAAAAAAGAAAAGAAAAGAAAATTCCAGTGCTGATATAAGCCCAGGACTAAAGAGAAATAGAATAGAACAAATTTTTTTTTTTAAAAAAGCACTAAGTGTTATATGTGTATTTGTGTCATTTTAGTATTTGATTAAATTGTCCTTTCAAATTTGTGGGTAGGAATAATGCTTTATTCATATGGATGGTGTTAAGGTTTGGCTACCTGATTAAAAAATTATAATAATAACAGGTAAAGAGAGTTCCTGACTTACAATGGTCCAACTTAAAGATATTTTGACTTTACAGTGGTGTGAAAGCAATATGCAGTCAGTAGAAACCATACTTGGAATTTTAAATCTGAACCTTTTCACGGGGCTAGTGACATTTGGGATGATCTTCTCTTGTGATGCTGGGTAGGGCAGTCTTAGTCTGCTATGCTATCATGAGAGTAAACAACGGATACACCTACAGCCATTTTGTACCTATACAACCATTCTATTTTCCACTTTCAGAGCAGCCATACAATACAGTATAATAATCAATAAGTTACATGTGCTATTCAACATTTTTTTTTGTAAAATAGACTTTATGTTAGGTGATTTTACCCAACTGTAGGCTAATGTAAGTGGTCTGAGAACATGTAAGGTAGGCTAGGCTAAGCTATCATGTTTGGTAGATTAGGTATATTAAACACGTTTTCACCTTATAGTGGGTTTATTGGGATCTAACCCAGTCATAAATTTAAAAGATCTGTAAATGTTGGAAAAATATTGGTAAATATTTCTCGAATCCTTGAGTGATTAACTATTCTTTTGAGCATGACTCCAAAGTCACAAACTACAAAGGAAAAGACTGATGTGTTAAATAGTCATGACAGTGACCTTTGACTGTTCAATATCAGCCTGCTTTTTGCATAGAGTAATCACTGGGAAGTAGTTATCCATCCAGCTACATTTTCCTATGTGCTTGCTGTCTGTGAAGGGGTTACTTCTGGGCCAAGGTGACTGTGGAGCTCCACATTCCCTACACCTGTTGGCCAGTTGTAAGCCTATGCATCACACCCTAACACACTTTGTGGAACCTCACAATGAAACTCAGGCCTCACTGTATTCAAGAAAGATGCATACTGACCAAGAAATTGTGGCACATCTATACAATGGAATCTGATTCACTGATAAAATGGAATGACTGTTTGTTACAATTTGTATCAATAGATCTTTCCCAATGTCCAGCAACAGATGAATGAAAAACAAATTGTGGTGTCTTTATAGCTAAACAATCATGAGCCTTTTATGAGGAAACTCCTAAGTTTTAAATGAAAGATTAAGGCAATGTTTAGAGAAATAAAACAACAAATAAATCATATTTTGCCTATTAAAAATATAAAGATTAATACAGAACCAAAGGCATTTCCCACTCTATTTACATCAAGTGATTTCTTTCTGAAATATGCTACGGTTGTCTTATAGATACAGATCAGTTGCTTAGACCATGTGAAGGAGGCCAAAATGAAAATCTGTGTTCTCTATGTGGTCTGTCTAGCTTTGATCTCGTGTTGCTCATCTGGCAAATGGAGATAATAAACTTTTAGGGTTTATGCAAGTTTAGAAATGCTTGTGAAGTAACTAGCACATCGTAGACAATAGATAAAGGTAGATAAAATGATCATCATTATTAGTGTTATTGTCATAACAATACTTTCCAGTTAATTTAAAAAATACTAACAAAATGAATAAAAATGAGTTTGGGGTGAGGCTGAATCTTTTGTTTAGATCTGTTTCAACTTGATTGTCTTGGAGGCTCACTGTGTTTTACACTGGGGAGGGAAATAGCTATCTCCTTTCAAGGATGCTGCCCTGTTTCATAATGGATTATTTCATACCTAGAGCTCAGAAAGGAAAAATGAGATTAAGGTGAGGGGGATTGGGGATGACTATTGGTAATGGGGAAGGATTGAAGTCAGGGTCACATCTAGCTATATAAAATCTTGGAGTGCCTTCTCCCCTTAACAAATATTTTTATTTTCTAAAACACTCCCCTCAAATGGCTATGGTCAGTACTCTGACAGCATTCAGCTCCACGTCACATACAAGTGGACATGTCAGGTTATAGTAACCTATGGAATAACCCTACAGGCATCAACTCCTCCTTCTGTATGTCTTTTCTTTGTGACTGTACCAGCCTCTCACCCAGTTTTCACAGCATGAAATACAGAAGTCAACCTCACCTCTCTTTTTGTCATTATAAACACATATACATGAACAAACATAGACAGCGAGAGAAGGAGAGAGAGAGGGGGAGAGAGAGGGAGAGAAAGAGAGAGGGAGGGAGGGAGGGAGGGAGAGAGAGAGAGAGAGAGAGAGAGAGAGAGAGAGAGAGGAGAGTTAGTTTAAATCACCAAGGTGCATTAGGCCAAGATCTTGTCATGCCCACTGCCACTCTCCAACACTGGGCCACTCTCCTCTCCCCCTTAGATTACTTTTCTTCCTTTAGGTGTTAATCTCCCTAGAGTCTGTCCTCCATACTGCAGCCAGAGCATTCTTTTGAAATTCCAAATCATTTTTTTTCCCTGCTTACAATATTAACTAACTTTCCATTTGCAGTGTTTAAAAATCTCAACACATGTAAAATCTTACTGGTTCAACTCTCCGACTCCTTCACCATTCGCCCCCTTATACTTGGCCCCACACTTATTTATGTATTTTCTGTCACCTAAAGATTCTGGTAGCTCTTAGGCCCTGGGTCTTTTCATGGGCTCTTTCCTCTTTGCCTAGCATACAATTGTGATAGCCAAAGGTTGGCACTTGGGTCATTGGGTCATTGGGATTGTTAATTTTATGTGTTAACTTGACTGGTCTAAATGATTCTGAGATAACTGATAAGACATTATCTCTTGGAGTGTCTGCGGGGCATTTCTGAAGAGATTGGCATTTGTATCAGTGGACTGAGTAAAGAAAAACACCGTCCTCTGTGAGGGTGGGCATCATCCAGTTGGTTAAGGCCTAAAGAGAAGAGGAGGGACAGGAAGGGTGAATTTGCTCTTTGCTGACACATCTTCCTTCTACCTTTGGATAGAAGCACTCCTGGTTTTCGGATTTGGACTGGGTCTTACACCATCAGCAGCCCTGGTTCTCAGACCTTTAGCCTGGGACTGCATTATACTGCTAGCTTTCCTCGTTCTCTAGCTTGCAGATGGCAGGTCATGGAACTCAGCTTTCATAACTTGAAGAATCAGTTCCTATAATAAATACCTATATATCTATTCAACATATCCTGTTGGTTCTGTTTCTCTGGAAAACCCCAGTACAATCACACATCTCAGCACAGAAGTGTCATGGGTTTCTTTAGTTATGCATTTTACCAAGAGATACACATTTAGATCCAACTGATGAGCATCTTTTATTGCCAACTTCCTCACCCAGAAAAGGGTGTCCTCTGGAGCCAGAAGGTGTGACCCAGAGAAGAAGTACTACGCTTCCTTTTCATGCAGCATGTTGGGAGTAGCTGTTGTCCTTATTGGTCCCCACTAAGTGTGCCCAAGTTGTTTACCTCTTTGACTCAGCCCCATCCATTATTTATGCATTTAAAAATCCAAACCAACACAATATCATAACAAGTACTTAATCTTTTTAGTTCTAGAAATTTCTATAAATTCAGACAAACCTATACTGATCGCCTAAAAGGAATTTCAGCCCACAGTTAACAAAACATGAGGACGTGAGATCCAGGAGGAATTTTTTAGAATTTTCAGGTTTCCTACTGACTCAGCATTCTCTCCTTCCCCATTCCTACCTGGCGGTGTCTTACTTACTGAGCCTTTAGTTTTGGTATCTTTTCCTCCTGTAAGATTCCCCTGGTTTCCCACCCTTGGTCTTGCTAGGTTTCCCTATATTGCTAAATACTTACTTCGCTGTGACATTCTCCATGCTAATACTTTGTTTTTTGCCTGTGCTCTGAGCTCCCTGAAGGCAGAACATGTGTTTGTTAAGGCCCTCGCTGTATCCGCAGATCTTGGCATATGGTAGCTACACAATAAATATAGCTGAAAAAATAAATAAAACAAACTGTGGCAAGAGTGGAGATTACATTAAAAGTTTATCTCCCCTTTTCCCCTTTATCCCCAGGAGACCCCATCCTCCAGAATTCAAAGAAGAAAGTTGAACCTTTCTCACATTAAGCCTATCTTAAAAGCTGCTTTTAGAAACTCCAGTGCACACTCACACACCATTATATGTTATTTCAGGCTGGTATAATAATAAAACTGTCAATCCTATGAATAAGAACTGTTTCTTTACTTGGATTCTTGCTCATGTTCGTGTATATTTATGTATTACTAGAAAAGCAGCATTCTTAAGATTTCTTAGATGGTTTGATAAGATATGACTCTACTTTTCCCAGCTTTTTTAGTTATAAGAATCTTTAATAAGCTCCTTAAACAGTTTGCACATGCCACCTTACATTTTTATGTGATGTATAGTGGAATAATTTTTTAAAGGATTTTTAAAAATATAATGTTTAAATAATGAAACTTTTTGCTTGCTCTGATGAGGAATCATTAACAGTGATTATATTTATAAGGCATAATTTTTAAATCACACATCTTTTTTTAAAAATGATTTTATTTATTTATTTGACAGAGGGAGAGACAACAAGAGAGGGCATATAAGCAGAGGGAGTGGAAGAAAAAGATGTGGGGCTCCATCCCAAGACCCTGGGACCATGATCTGAGCTTAAGGCAGATGTTAAATGACTGAGCCACCCAAGCACCTCTTTAGTCATATACCTTTAAAATACCTCTTCCTTAGGTTGTCAGGAGAGCCTTTTTGTTTTTAGCAAAAAAAAAAAATGTTTCTGATGTTTACTCATCTAACAATTTAATATTTAAATTCATTTGACCTGAATTAAAATGGTTTAAAACTTAAAACCATTTAAAATCATTAAGTGAACATGTTTGGCTCCACAAAGGGCAAAAGTCTTATGTGGGAGACCATGGAGAGAGACAGCTGTCCTGGTGACCAGTGGCTGCTTTATGGATATTAGCTAGAAATGTGGGCAAATGGTAGCGCTTCTCCTGGCCATTACAGGCTGTTTTGGAACAGAGAGATTGAGGGAAGAAATAGCAATAGAGTGATCTCTGTCTCCCCTGAAAAATGAAAAAATGAAAAGGAGGAAAATGGAGACAAAGAAGAAAGAATGTATGGAATTTCAGATGACTGACTTAATCTGGGTCCTCTCCGACCCCTCCATCTCCTCCACCATCTTCTCCAGGCTCTTCTCCCTCTAGCCGTTGGTGACCATGGTGAGATTCTGTTTTGGAAGTCCAGTGGGATAACACAGCATGATGCTGAGGTCCTTTTCTACCCCTTCTCTTGTAGCATCTGGATGCCCCAGAGCAGAGAATGCAGTAGGCCCGCAATGTGCAGGAGTTTGATGAGGCACATCCTGAGGACAAGGGAAGTGTTACACTTACAACTAGGGGGAGGAACTGACCGCCCCAGAGGCCAAGCTAGCTGTTGAAACCAGAAAGAAGGCAATAGTATTCTAAGACACAACCATCCAAGGAATCCTACCATATCCTTTCTTATTCCTGGTGTTGTGCTACAGTAGCCAACCTCTCCCACTGAACATGATGACAGAAGGAAAGGGAAAAACAAGTTCCCTGTAGATCTTCCTGCCTATCCTTCCTTCCTCATCCACAGGCCAGAAGCAGAGAGTGTTGGTAAAATGTGCACATATCAAGAAATAAAATAAAAATAGCTGCGCTCATCTTATGCAGATTTCTACTCTTCTGGTAAGAATGAAATACAAATGCACGTATGGATTATGAATTGTGTAATTTTGGTGATTTAGTGTAGGAGTTAAAGGCTCTTACATTTGCTTCTAAAACTCTCATTGCCCAATAGTAAGATTCATGCTAGTAATTATAATTCTTAATTTTTCCTTACTTTAGAACAACATTAAATAACAAGTAAAAACAATACAAGTTGAGAGAGACCATGGAAAAAAAGTAGTTTTAATGGCACTTCTTCCTGTTTTTTGAAGGAGTCCTGTATTCATTTTGTGCTGAGCCCCACGAATCATGATCCTGGTCCTGTTTGAAAGAAAAGGAGAATGAAAAGTCAGAGCTTGACTCATGTGTCATTTCAGGGTCTGCTGTCTCCTTCACTTATAGCCCTGATTTCTCAGCAGCTCCTGAGCTCCTTGTCTCTTGGCACAGAGAGGCTGTGCTTACCTCCATGCTGGAGCACTCTACTTATTTGTGGTTCCAGATGTAATTTAGCAACTTCCAATGGGACATAGAGGTCTCTGGATACTTTGCATCTATTCAGCCATCCATTCATTGTGATATGCCAGGCACTTTTTTTTTTAAGATTTTATTTATTTATTTGACAGAGAGAGATCATAAGTAGGCAGAGATGCAGACAGAGAGAGAGAGGAGGAAGCAGGCTCCCCGCTGAGCAGAGATCTTGATGCAGGGCTTGATCCCAGGACCATAATATTAAGACCTGAGCCAAAGGCAAGGCTTAACCCACTGAGCCGCCCAGGCACCCCACTTTTTTTTTTTAAGATTTATCTCTTTATTTGAGAGAGAGAGAATGTGTACACACAAATGCAAGTGCACATGAGCAGGGAGAGGGGCAGAGGGAGAGAGAAAGAAGCAGACTCCGTAGAGCCCTGACATAGGGCTTCATCCCACGACCCAATAGCACCACCCCAAGATGAAGACCTGAGCCAAAAGCAAGAGCCAGAGGCTCAACTGAGGTATGGATTATAAATTGCGTAATTTTGGTGATTTAGTGTAAGAGTTAAATGCTCTTGTATTTGCTTCTAAAACTCTCATTGCCCAATAGTAAAATTCATGGGCCACCCAGGTGCCCTGCCAAGCTCTCTTCTGTTGAACTGCTATAGACTGAATCGTATTTCTCAGAATTCATAATGTTGAAGCCCTAATCCAAGTGTGATGGTATTTGGAGGTGGGGCTATTAGGAGGTAATTGGACAAGGTTGTTAGGGTGAGATCCTCAGGAAGCACACTTTCTCTGCCTCTGTCTTCCCACCTCTGTCCTTTCCTTTCCTTTTACAAGCTCTCCCTCCATCTTTGCCACATGAGGATACATCCAGAAGTCAGGGCGAGAGATCACCGGAACCCACCCATGCTGGCACACTGATCTCAGACTTCCTGGTCTCTAGAATTGTGAAAAAAAGGAATTTCCATCATTTGAGCCACCCAGCCAATGGAATTTTGTTATAGCAGCCTAGGCTGTCTAAGACATTAACAAGTGTGGGTTCTGTCTTCGTGGGAGAACTGGACAGCTACGAAATGAACACAAAATTAAATACAAAATAAAACTAGAAAGTGCTGTAAGGAAAAACAACAGAATGCCAAGTAAATAATATAAGGGCGACCTGATTTAGACTGGGGTATCATGGAAAGGCAGTGCTCCAGGGAGAGGGAACGTGTGTAAAAGCAGAAAGTGTTTTGTGTGGAGCAAGTGGACAGAAGGCCTGCGGGAGAAGTAGGGGAGGACTGTGGTGGCATCTTCTCATGCTTTTGTTCCCTAACTGCTGTTTCATTTATACCTTGTGGATAGCTGTAGTTATGTGGGATAGAGCACGTCTTAGTCAATGAAGGACAGAGTAACCATAATTTCTGGACTCAGAACCACAGCACAGATCAGTGAAGTGCACATGTCCAGAGGGCTTCGACGCTTTGTGTTTACTTGGGACAAGCCACTTCTCTCTTTGTGTATGAGTCACTGCGTCTCAGCATGGCGGGGGCACCTTTAACATGCAGGGCAGTACAGACAGAACCCCGGACTCAGGCCTCACAAAGAATAGAAGCTCAAGCAGTGATAGCCAATACTAATATTATGAGGAGGTCAGGACTGAATGTTTGAAATCTCAACTGTCGTTTCACAGCCAGGGACCCATAGTTATGTTCTTTTGAACTATACCATGTAACTCGGTTTATACTGTGTATCTCTTATTGTTACTCAACACCAAACCCTGTGCATTTAGGATCAGGATAAGCCAAATATTCTTGGGCTTTATCTGCCAAATGTAAGACCAAGGCCTCCAGTCCTGTTGACTAAACCTTGAACAACCCATGTAGCTAGTTACTTAATAAACACCGATGGAATACTAACCATGTGCTAGGTATCGTTCTAGATACTAGGGTAGAACATTATGTCTTCATTCCAAAAGTTGTGCCTGATGTCTGAAACTATACATCTGCTCAGCCTTGGAAACCACAATAGCAGTTTTCATTACAAACAAGGGTTAGACGTGAAGACCAAGAGTTGAACCAAATTTTATGCCCATTGTTTTGATATATTTTCTGTAGATGTCTGGAGTGTTTTTCTCCCACGTACCAGCCTGGCAAACTCCTCCACCAAGAGTAATTTTGAGTTTTTATCCGTTCAGTTCAGACTATTTCGATGTCCCTAGATAAAACACCTCTTCTTTAATCATATCAAATTATCTACTCTTCCATTATAGACTGTGTCACATTGTAGTTCATACTTTAAAAGGCACTCAAGGGCCCTCCACTCAGTGTCCCCCACACAGGAAGTGTTTGGTGAATTAAGAGTTAATAGAAAAGTAACAATTTAATGAATGAGTTTGCTTAGTGTTGAGATGTGCACCTTAGATTCTCAAGTAAATTTTAAATGCTTGAATGTACGTATTCAAACAAGTTGTCTCTGAGCCCATTGCACTTGTACTCACTGGGCTACCCCCATCATTTTAGTATGAGAAAAGTAGTGCAAACAAAAGGAATCATACAGAGATTGGCAGAAATCACTCTGAATTCATGGAGGTTAAGTTGGATTTATTGGGACAAAATTTTGAAAAGGAGCCAGCAGGTTGTTTTACAAGCAAAGCTGGAGATGCTTAGAAATAAAATTTTAGTTGTAAAAGCAATGTATTTAATTATTTAAGGAAGATTTGTGAATTAAAGCCTTTGACCAAATTCGTCCTGAAGAGGAGTTTTACTTGTCATGTTTAAAAGAATGAATTGGGGCACCTGGTGGCTCAGTTGGTTAAGCGACTGCCTTGGGCTCAGGTCATGATCCCAGAGACCCGGGATCGAGTCCCACATCGGGCTGCCTGCTCGGCGGGAAGCCTGCTTCTCCCTCTCTCATTCTCCCTGCTGGTGTTCCCTCTCTGGCTGTGTTTCTCTCTGTCAAATAAATAAAATCTTAAAAAAAAGTAATAATGAAAATAAAAGAATGAATTGCACTTGACTCTCCTTAGGTGGGGCCTGCATGCCCGTGTTTGGCCACCAACTCTAGTATTCCCTGTTGCCTTAAGCTCTGCATTTATGTTCCTGTCTGAAAAGCGTTCATGTTTGGGTCTGATGGCTTGCAAGTTCCTCTCTTAGAGCAAAAAAAAAGAAAAAAAGAAAAAAACTGTCCAATTTCACAGAGAACTCAGCTTAGCCCAAAACTGTTAAGATAATGCTTTAGCTAATTAGGATGAAGATAGTATTGTGGTTTCATATAAATCAGGATTTGGAAAGAGAAGACATAGGACATGCACAAAAATCCCTTCCCTATAATGAAACAGAAAATAGAAAAAAATCTAGATGTTAAGAGCTATAATTCTTTGAACTCCTAAAATCTTAAGAAAATCATAAGGCTTTTTAATCAGTATTTTGTCATAGCACTCATTAGTTCTACATGAGGTCATCTCTTAAATCTGTTAAAAAAACAAAAATTCACTACAAAAATGAGTAAATGTGAAATATCTTACTGGCTTTATTCAATGATTCATGAATCGGGCAACAACTAATCTGGCAGATAGCAAAGACTGCTGAGGAGCTATACAAAAAGGAAGACTTACAGGCAGAAGGGAGCTGGAACAAGGATATTGTACTAGACTAAAAAGCAGATTGGTTATTACAAGGTTACTTTCTCCTAAGGGATGGCAAGGATCTATGAGCTAGAGCATCTAACTAATGCTGACCAGGTGGTTCCTGATTGACTGGTTCAAGACTCCACTTCTGGGAGAGCCAAAACTGGAACGAAGTTAAGGCTTGGTTTGGTGATGTGGGGCCTACCAGAACAGACTGCCTTTGGGGCATGTATTGTTGTTAACAAATCAGAATCTTGCTAGAGGGTTCTGCCTTGCTTGGTAAAGACAGGGTGCTAACTAGGCGCAGTGAGAGGCCACGTCTGTCAGGAATGAAGCTGACTCTGGGCTGGCTGTCACCTCTGAGGGGCACCTCGTGAAGACCAGCGAGGCACGCCCACCAGCTAAGTGAACGATGTTCAGAAAGGAGCCCTTGCAGCAGCCCACTCCCTCAACCCCACAGTGCTGATCTGGCACCTGTGTTGCATTCTTCCTTTCTCTTGCTGTCTCACCTGCCCCGGGAGGAGTCTCTGCTCCCAATTTGCCTTCCTGGGATACAACACCTATATTACATTTTCAGACTTCACAAAAGTGTGATGAAATAGAGATTATCATGACCATTTTATGGGAGAGGAAACATCCACTTAATAGAGGAGCAGAGATTCACATCCATGTCTCTCTAGTATGATTCCATATGCTTCCAGCTTGACCAGGTTGCCCCAATTAGATTTGCAATTCAAAAGCAGTGGCACTGGGAGTCAGGGAAGGAAAGTGTCCATCTGATTGTGATCCAAACACCAGAGAGGCAAGAAAGATTAAAAAAAAAAAAAAAAGAGGAAGAAAGAAGGTAGAATAGAGGGCAAGGTAGGCATTTGGGAATAGCTTTCACAAAAATAGAAGAGCAATTAAATTGATGTCTTCCAGAATGGTCCGGACTCCACACCTACAGTCCTGGCCACTCTCTTTTATCTCATTAAATGCCTGGTTATGGATGGGCAGGTTTGCCATCTGTTTAAATCATGATTTTCTGTTCTCTGTGAACTGAGCTGCAGTGCCGGGGACATTCAGGCATCACTGCCATGTCTCGCGGTGGGACCTCTGCTATTGCCGGCCCCCGTAGCGCCACACTGGCATCCGCTCCCGGCCACACTTTCACCGCTTCGCCACCTCACCTGCCCACCACAGCTAAGCCTTCCTGGCCAAGAGGCAGGCTGTGCAAGTATGAACGCCCACTCGGAAAAGAACAGAAGACAGAGCAGGAATCGTTCCAGCACCCTCCTTCTTGGCAAACCCAGAGTGACGGATGTGACTTCCTGAGAAGTCAAGAGATAAGCTATTTTCAAAAATTCAGTTGAAAATTAGTGGGCAATGGTGGGGTTTGTTTGAAAAGTGACACATTTGGAACTAGAACTGGGAAAGAAGGCAAGTGGCTGCACTGCTGACAAATGAAAGAGATCCAGGTCATAAATTCTTGGGGACACCCTCAGAGAGGAAGTAGAGTTGTGGCTGCATTTGGAGGGAGTGAGTAGAGGATGTTTTAAGTTGGGAAAACGTCATACGGTGATAAAAATAAAGGCTAACGTTTATTGGGCAATAACTGCCAACTGTGCTAAGTACTTTCTTAATTAATCAGTGCATCTAATCCTTATCACCACCCCAGGATGTAAGTATTGGAATTATGAGGATTTCTGTTTTACAGATAAGGGAACTGAGTTCCACTGACCTATCTGATGTGTCGCTGAGATGCAACTTTAATTCTAGCAGTTTGTCTCCAATTCTGTTTCTGTTGGGAAGCCAGGAATTTATTGTCCAGACTAGAACACTTTTTGAGGTGAAATATGTTGTTCTTGATAATTAAGCCAGGACAGCAAGCAAAGACTGGGGCTGCCCAGAGCAAAGTGCCCAGGGAAGCAGTCAGCCTGCTCACGCTGCTTCCCTAGTAAGTCACATCGGAGGATGAGTATAGAGGACAATATCTCAGAAGAGTTTCCATTTAGTGTTTCCTGGTACATTGCAGCAGTCTCAGTTGTGCTTTAATAAGTAATTCTTCTCAAGCATCCAGACCCCTACTGCTGCTTGTCCCATCCCAGAACCTTTCCCAAAAAATATATAAGATCCACTCAGCTCTAGAAACAGGCAAAGGAGCTTTGACAACACCACGAAAGAAAAGAATAGTCCTGACCCATTGGCACGTTTTCTGAGAATTGGCCCCTCACGACCCCATGCATTAGTGTGTGTGTGATATACGCATGTACACGCATCTATACATATATGCACATGGGTGTATATATATTTATATTTGAAGTGTCCTTTTCATGAAATTTCCCATGTTGGTATTTCAAATTTTCCACTACATTTCAAACATGGGTTTGGGCTGTTCAGAGATATGTCAACAAATTATCTGATGTTGACGCTTGTCACTCGTGTAGGGTCAAAGCTGAATTTGGGCTTGGCTCAGACTTCTTTCCTTCTGCTGTGACTGTGTGCCTAGTACATCCTACCAAAGACCTCTGCGATCTACATAAGAAACCCCAATACCCCAGTGTGAGCATCTACTCTTCCTTAAACACAAAAAACTCATGGTGAATGAGGTCCAAAGGAAGGAGAGCATCATAACAGTATCATAAGCACAGACATTCTTACAATTTGTAGCAACAAGCTGTTTTAAGTTTTCTTTCTTTTTTGCTGAAATTCTTTTTGAAATAATCTGAATTTACTTATATTCTGATAAGTCTGTCCTTGACCATGAGGTACTGATGTCTTATGTTCAGTCACTTCATTTTGAAATTCTTCTGACCTGATGCAATACTGGCTTGGAGTTTTTCTTCTCTTTGGAGTGCCGTCATCATATTGTCAGGGATTTCTTTCTTTTTTTCTTTTTTTAAGACTTTATTTATTTATTTATTTGACAGAGAGAGAGACACAACGAGAGAGGGAACATAAGCAGGGGGAGCAGGAGAGGGGGAAGCAGACCTGCCCACCGAGCAGGGAGCCCAACATGGGGCCTGATCCAGGATCCTGGGATCATGACCCAGTGAGCTGAAGGTAGATGCTTAATGACTGAGACCCCCAGGCACCTCCAGTGATTTCTTTCCATCATTAGATTCACTGTCAGTAAAGTGTGCTTGACACAACGGCCACACAAAAGACAGTAAGTGAAGAAAACAAAATAATTTTATAGTAATATTTGTTTTCTGGCAATACAATACAAACTGCTCCATTGCGTAGAGAGGTCAGGCAGTGCATGAACTCATGACCAAGGACAGTCGTGATACCCTAATATCTGGCATTCCTATCACCCTTCAAAGTGTACTTCTTTAGAGCTCCTCATGTGAATGGCAGAGTCCTCACAAGTTGAGAGGAATTTGTTGTGAGAACTTCAAATTCCAAAGATTGTTTGTAAGATGTTTGCCAGGACTGTAGCTTTCATGAATTAAATTGTGTCCCCTCAGAAAATACATTAAAGTCCTATCCCTCCATGCTTCAAAATGTGGCTTTATTTAGAAATGGGATCACTGCAGTTGTCATTAGTGAAGATGAGGTGCTTAGCGCGGGTGCTAATCTGAGTGACCGGTGTCTTTATAAGACAAGATCAGGTGCATTCAGGGGGTATGCCTATAGATGACTGGTGTCTCTCTAAGAAGGGGACAGTCACACACAGACACGCACAGAGTGAAGATGATGCAGACACGCAGGGAGGAGATGGTTAAGTGATGACAGGGATGCTACCATAGCTGAAGAGTACCTGGGGTTATCAGAACCTGTGAGAATCAAGAAAGGCCTGTTCAGAGAGAACATGGCCCTACCAACACCTTGATTTTAGATATCTGGACTCCAGACCTGTGAGACCATGAATATCTGTTGTTTTAAGTGCCTCAGTTTGTGGTATTTTACTATGATAGTTCTAGGAAACTATTACAATGGCCAGCCAATATTTCAGTTCATAAATTTTGATTATATGCTTTTTTAAATGATGGACAAGCTCAATTTCATAGCTAATTCCCTTTCCCAACCTCTGCTGAATCATTAATTACCATCCTGTTTCAAGTAAGCTTATCTCAAGTAACCTAGAGACAAATAATTGGCTATCTATTCTATTATGTGATGCCATTCTGGGCCACATCAGCACCCTGAAGACATTCTAGGACACAGCATAAGGTGACAGTCATGAGAGTTCTGATTGAGGAGGGAAGTTTCAGACAAAATATCTGTTTGACTTGTCTGATGTTATGTCAGAAAGTTCGTTCTAAGAAGGCAAAATCTAAAAATTTTTTTTATAATTTTTAGCAACCATTAGGAGAAATTTCTCAAAAAAACAAAATCCACAAAATGTGGGCCTTCACAAGCTATTTCATTGTGATGCTATAGAGGTCCAGTTTACTCAAAGCCCTAAATATAATAATAGTATTAGTAATAATAATAATAATATGAAGAAGACTTAATTGTTCCAACATTTCTTGCTTTTCTCCCACTTTAGCACACCTATTCTTATCTACCATGTTTTATTGCATAGAGAAAATGCTAAGCAATCCTTTGCAGAGTAGAATATAAAACAAAAGCTATATGTCTCTATGCTATTGTCTTTCATAGTGATTGCAAGCTCAACCATGAAATTATATGATCATTATGTAGCAGAATCCAAGCCGTGTTGTGTATTTCACAAAGGAAGGAGGGCTAGGGATGTTTAGCAGATGAAAGGCAGCCTCAGACACCTGATTGTCTCAGACCTGTCAGTGATTCAAAATAGAAGGTTCTACCTGTCGTCAACAGGCACCACTTTCGCCTTTGGCTCTTGCACCCATTGAAACCCATTTTAAAAATTCCCATTTATAATGTAAAATGAAAAATCAGGAAAGATACCGTGGGAGTGTGATTCGAGGACAGTATGTGGGAGGGTGCCCATTATCAAGAAAATTCTATTTGACATAAACATATTTCATTTACCCCTGGATTGGTATCACTTGACATGGGACGTGGCAATCTATTAAGGGGTGCCTTAGTCTGAGTTTTCCTTTGCTGAGACGAGAGAGGGCTTGTGTGCAGGTAGATGGTTTTTAGGGAAGTGATCTCAGGAACCAGGAGCGAGGCACAGGGAAGAGTCAGATAAGGAAGAAAGACCATCAGTACAAGAGGCTGTTCTCAGATTGGCTAATACTGAAGTCAGCAAGAGCTTGACCCTGCTAGGATTTTCTGAGGCAGCTGTTGAAATGTAGCTCAGAATTCTCTAGTCAGGAGAGGGGAGGAGAGCACTGATTCTTTCCCTGCTCTTTCCCACTTATCAGGGTTTTCCTGTGCATCATTATCTCTCTTTCAATCCCAGGCTGTGTATGTGTGAGTGCCAGAGAGATTCTCCCAGAATTCCCGACTCATAGCATCAGAGCAGCTCGAGGCAGGAAGCTAGCAGTGAGGTCCATCTCAGATGGGCTACTGGCAAGTTGTGTTTGTGAAGTCGGTAGCCAGGGCAGTGGTGAGAGCGAGAAATGAGCCGTGAAGACAGGAGGCCCTGGAGTACCTGAGGGGCCAATGTTGGCCCTGCTCTGCACTGGCCTAACCCACTTGTGCTCTTCATTAAGCCTAAACCATGATGAAGGCTCCTAGGTGGAAGACAGCCACATTCTGTAAAAAAAGCCTTAGGTCACAGCAAGCTTTATCTAATGGGTTACAACTAATCATGAAACTTGCATTAATAATCACTATCTCATCGCGCTACAAGTCATTCTAGGTTTCCCTCATTCTTGTCCAGCAGCCGCTGATCTAGGTTGCCTTTCAGGTGGGGAGACACAGACCTTCATCCCTAAGAGTTTCAGTCCTTTGCCAAGTGCTGAGCCTGCCCCAGGTTGCTATGATGGCTCAATTACACTTACTGATGGGCCTGGAAGTAGTGAGAGGCATGGTGAAAAGTCCTTTGAGTTCTAGATGGGGCACTTTATGCCTTCACAGTGTCATAGCAGCTCTTGCTTTTTGTGGGAATAACGGTCACTTGCTCCTCCAATATGGCAATTTCCTTTCTTCCTCTGCTGCTTTCTTGGCTTGATGAACCCAAAATAACCAGGCAGCCCTCAGAGCCTCCGGTGAGTAGACTCCTTACTGTGTCCACAAGTGGAAGCGTTCCTCCCCGACTCCACAGAGCCTAAAGTGGCAGAGATGGGAGCACACATCCCACACGTGGGACACAGGAGCCATAACGAGAGACCAGTTTTACTTCTAACCCTTGACTCCAGGTTGTTTGTTCTAGGAACACACAATCTTGGGAAAGATTGTGGCTCTATTTACTGTGTATCCTTTTCATGTCATAGCAGGGGCCTTTCTTGAGGGTCTGAACTTTGCTTTAACTAGGGATTCTGGATCTGTGAAAGCCCAAACTGCCTTAGAGCCAAAAATGGGGCAAGAGATTCTGCATCGTCTTTGCATTGCACATTCAGCCTTCTCCCCTTAAAATCTCGTATTTTCTCCCCATAGTATCAGTCAGCTCCTCCTCTGTCTTATCACTCAGAAAACTGCGGTTTAAGAATTACTGCCATTATTCAGGTGGATTTCTTGGTGCCCACAGTGATGGTCATGCCCGCATTACCCCTTTTAATTGCATTCCTCCAGGTGGCCTCTGCCTTCCAGAATCCTGCCTCTCTGTGAAAGCTAAGTCCACAGTGTTACCTGCCATTAACTCGGCCTACAAACAGCCACTGCTGAGCTCATGAAAGAACCCAAGAGTGGTTTCTCTGTCTCACACAGTAGCAGTATTCTAATATTTTCCTATCCCTGAGCTTTCAGTAATCTATAAGATAGTTCCACTGTTTTCTACCTCATCTTCTCTAGGCCATGAATATGTCCAAACTTGAAGAGACATTCCATCTCTCTGTTAAAAGCAACTCCAGATGTCCTTGCTGGGACATTAAGCCCCACATCACAGGACAGCATGCCAATGTCATGATGTCTTCCTCATAAGATATTATAGTTGGCCCTTTCCTATTCTAATACCTGGAAGACCCACTCCCATATATATTTCCCTGGTCCCTACAGTTAAATATTAGTTGAATCTCACAATTCTATGTGTGTCTGCAAATTTCTCCTGGAGAAGGAACTGTATTTCTCAACCATCCCATTGCTAACACCAATGAGAACCAACAAGAAGAATCAAGAAACCTCGAGGAGGACAAGCAACTGGCCCAGGTGGGTCTTCTCAGATCCCTGGGCAAGAGGAGATTGCTGTTTTCTAGGAAGAAAAAGCTACTTCTGTTGGCCTAGAATTTGAAAGTTTAGTTTGGTCAGGCTCATCCATACAAGGGTCCCCATCTTAGGTCTTAGGGTCCCCCTCTGTCCCTCTCAGGGCTCCTAAGTCCTGATTTTCCATAGGTGATTGATTGAGAAAATATATTCAGTCTCCTAAAATAACCAAAGTTCTGCTATTCTTATAATTAAATTCTCAGCTTGATTTTCAAAAGACTCTCCCTTATAGCTACAAAACTTAAATTATCAGGGCACCTGGGTTGCTCAGTTGGTTAAGCGACTGCCTTCGGCTCAGGTCATGATCCCGGAGACCTGGGATCGAGTCCCACATTGGGCTCCCTGCTAGGGAGGGGAGTCAGCTAGCGGGAAGCCAGCTTCTCCCTCTCTCAGTCCCTCTGCTTGTGTACCCTCTCTATCTGTGTTTCTCTCTGTCAAATAAATAAAAATCTTAAAAAAAAATTATCTTAAAACGCTAGCATGGAGGCCTTCTGATTTGACAGCATCTTTGGAGTTGATGATTTGGGGTCATTTCTTTATAAAATTTTATTTATAAAATAAAACCAGCTAGTGCCACAGTCTTAGGAGGATCTCTGCTCTAGGACCATCCAAGTGCCAGAGGCCAAGGCTTCAACCATTAACTGCACCCTCTCCCCTTCTACCAGACCCTAAGAATCTTAGGAATTGTGTTGTTTACTGCAGGCCAGAAATATCCCCAGGAGGTCTGTGTCAGTAACACAGTCTTTATCACCATCTCACTGGGAAGAGATCTCAATCCAAACCCCATTTTTTCCACTTGCAAAACTGGCTCTTCTTGTCTGAGTTCCCCCCAGGAAAGACCCCAAAAAACAGAGCTGGGGTGAAGGACTGTAGATAGCTAGTTTATTTGAGGAAGTGATTCTAGGGCAAAGGAATGGGGACTGGGGACTGTAAGGTAAGGAAGGGGTTCAAACCAATGTAGAAGAGTACCCTCCTGTCTATGACCCTGAGAACAACCTTCCATCAGGACCCTCAGAGAAATGTTGTAGCACATGAATGGTGGAAGAGAATAGCATTACCCACACCTTTGACCCAGTGGTCAAGAGCACTGACTACCTCACATCCCCAGGCTGCTGATGTATGGGTGCCAGACAGTTTCCCCACAAGGAGCTGTGCTTTGATCAGAAATCTCCAGGGCGGAAAGCAAGAGCTGCATCGTGCGGTGAGACTGGGCCCTATCAGCTGGCTTCCATAGCAAGAGTTAAAGGAGAGGTTGGCTGAAAGGATGTGAAACAGGGCACAACAGGGGGTGAACTTGCTTTTATGAGCTGAGTTCCTGGGTCAAGAACCAAAAAAAAGAGGAAAAAATTGAAGAGATTTTGACAGATATTTTATAGAGTAGGCTTGGTCATCTATGACATATGTATGTTACCCACGACTGAAACTAAATTTTGCTGTCTTTTGCTGAAACAAGACTTAGGTACTATTTCCCAATAAACGTTTTGCATAGAAACAACTGAACCAGAATTTAAATGAAGTACCATGAATTCTCTATCAGTAACCAAATTAAAAGACAACTGTACTTCCCGATGGTACCAAATTAGAACAAGATAACAAAAATCCTAGGTTTGCTTTGTTTGGAATGTTTGAGTCAAGGAAACAGTATCAGCCTTTTTTATTATATGAAATAATACTGCTTTCTCTCCCTAGTCAGGGTCCATTTTCTCCTTTCTAGGCCTGAGGGTGGCCATCTGCTTCTTCCATGCTTGTGTCTAGCATTTCACACAATCTAGCATAAATTCTCTGGATTCCAGAACCGTGAAGGTGATAACTTTGCACAATGCCAAAGGGAATTACATATTTGCAAATGAAGAAAGAATTTTATACTGTGAACTTTTGGGGCATTATTACATCATGTTATTAATGAATTAATGTATGCAAAGCATTTAGAACAGGGCCAAGCACATAATAAGAGCTCAGTAAATGTTCACTGTTTCATGATTATGATCGTGATCATCATTCTTCCACGGAAGCAGCCAAAGCTCACAGAACAAGCACGAGTTTCAGGGTCAGAAGATTTTTAGTTTGTAATCCTGATTTTATCATTTGTCTGTTTGTGGCTTTGGTAAAGCCATTTAACCTCCCTGAGACTCAGTGTTTTTATCTCTGGAAAAAGGATAATAAATTCCATTTCATGGCATTGTTATGAGGGTGAAATAAGATAAGTGACTTATGGAATTCAAAGTGCTATCACAAGGTAGAGATGGACAGCACACTGTCAATCCTGGCCAGTCCCTGTCACTGTTGGTGCTGGTGGCCGAGAATGGGGGCCTGGCCTCTGTGCAGCCCCACACGACTGCTGTTCATCTCACCCTCGGACTCCTGACTTCATGTGCACTATCTACTTCTCTGAATCCCGTTTACTTCCTTAGGTCCTCCACCTCTCCAGACAAACCAAGTATCTGCGCCTTTATTTACAGAATTCCTTGTTCCCATTGAAGCAATATGAGATTTAATTTTAAATAATCTAACCAAGGGAAGGAATTATAATCTGTTTCTTTTCCTAGATCTTTATTCTTTCTTTTGCACTTTCCATATTTTGTAGAAGGAGAATATAATTATTTATCATCAGAGGTAATATTTCATAAAAAGGAAATCCAAAGGCCAACATGAATGTCATTCACATATGTGAATTTCAAACTGGAAATTTGAAGAGTAACTTTGGAATTGCTGCAGATGAGACACTGTATCACTTTTGAACCGTGCAAATCTACAGCAGGCCCAGCAAGAACGTATCATCGGCAGATTTTTATTTCTGTAAAAAAAATAAGTGATCTCTGTAGACTGAAATTTCAAAGGATATTTGGTTTATTTTCTCTATGCAATGTGAAACTAAATCAGGCAGCTTACTGCCCCAGGGGTAGTCTTTTCTCTCAAGTTTTGCTCAGGTTTTTATATTGCGTTATTCAGTAATAACCCTTTTTATAAACTGTGAGATGAATGAACAGTAAGTATAGGTTTGTAAAAGTTGACCGTTTGGGGTTTTGACTGTTGACACAGGAGATATGATGTGGCTGATACAGAAGATGAGAAGACATCTCCCAGTCCCACTCTGTGAAATATTATGTTTGTGATTTCCTTTTGTGTGATCTTCCTAGAAGACAAACGAGTGCTGACTGATCAGTTGACATTGTATTAAGATCCAGGCTCAAACTGAGGGCCAATGAAGACCAGATAAAATCCAAAATCTTACAAGGCCGATGATCCCATTGAGCCGATAGCAGTTGACTAATAAAATATTCCATTAATGGCTGAAAAGACTCTTTCTATTTAAATTCTGTGGGATGAGCATTAAGATAAAGCTATAAATTGTATTATTTTCTATCTTTTGCTGGTTGTATAAGAATGTATTTAGCTATTCTTTTGCCTCTATAGTCACACCTTTAAAATGACAGTGGCAAAAGCCATCAGTTTCCAATGACTATAAGAAAATCTTTGAAAATGTGAGTAGTAGTTTTTCTTTGAAGTTTTCATGACAACCTTAAAAAGTGCTCTGTCAACAGACCTCAGAAAGTAAATTGTTATTTTAAATATGTTATTTTTTTCTGTCAAATAAGAATACCAAATGTATATACTTTGTAGCAGTTTAGTGAATATTACACTAAGTGAAATCAGGGCAAGTGATTGAAATGCTTATTAGTATTGTTTACTTGTTCAGTAACATGCATTCATTGACCACCATTTCTAGACGCCATGATAGAGGCTGGACACGGAAAGTCAGAGTATACAATGCCTGTCTTTAAAATGTTTGCTACCTAGTATGTCAAGACAGAGCTGTTCTGTGTACATATTTGTTATAGTTCAGAGCTATTGCTATGTATGTGATTTTGTATATGTATTCACACATTTACTTGTGCATTTTTGTGATATTGTGTATTAAAGTACAGAACTGGAACCCCTTAGAAAAAGTAGTTCCTCCCAAATCTCTTGTCATTGGCTAATGGAGAATCAGACCTTTCCAGTAGAGAAGCACTTCTACATTTTCTTTGCTGATTATAAACTCCTTGCCAGTCATTCTTTGTTCATGAACTCATCTTGCCTTCTTTAATGTGATTTTCCCTCTGTGTGGTCCTTTTGCATAGAAGACAACTTGAAGAATTAAATCAAATCTTGACAAAACAAATAATTATTTAAGTGTCTTGGGATAAGGTATTTATTGAAGACCTCCTCCTGCACTGAAGTGGTCTTGACCTTAAGCAACCTAAAATTTTTCTGGAAGAAAATAAGTACATTCTACTAAGGATCTGTGAAATAGCAATTACTGTGAATACTAATCAAGGTGCTACTATACTGATTCTAGTAGATAGTGTCAAATGACTAAGACAGATCGTATGCAAGGGTGTAGGTGGGTGGAGGGCGGGTGGGAAGAATTAATTGGGAAGTTAACAAATGGCAGTTACTGGAGGAGAAAGAGAGATACTATGCTGGAGTTAATTCTGCAGCCTTTAGGAATCTCTGGGATGCTCTCCTGAGGCAAATTTGAATGGACCACCAAATCAAGAACCTCTTCAAAGGACACATACCATCCTGAGTTAATGCCTGTGAAATGAATTGCTGCTGTGCAAATTAAATACAAGTGGAAAGAAACATACCTGTATCTATTTTTAGGGACTCTAGGAGTTCACTTATTTCAGTAACCACTGTTCATGTATAATCTTGAGAAGAAAATGAACATGGTCTCTCTGTAAGAAGCAGAGCTCAGTTGTAATGGTGTCTATTGAGACTATAATTTAAAAATCAGAAACACACTTGTCTCCTTGTTGAATACACTGGATGAATTATTACACTGAAATTAAAGGGCTAAATCTCTAGCCACACAGGCAAATAAAGCCACTGTAAGGATCTTTCCATGTAAACGCAGAAGTATACAGCTCATTTCAATGCCATGTTCTATTCTTAGAGTTAAAGCTGTTACAGAGTTAGAAATGAAGGAGGAAAGAGGTACTCAGAAAAAGTTTCAAGTATCTCTTTAAAAAATGTCAATCAATTCAACAGATATATGATTAAAGTGTAATGTGGGATTTATAAGGGTCAAAACCCAGAAAGGAAAGTTTCTTTGTGACTTCTTCGAATATCTCCTTCCTTTTACAGAAAAGAAAATTCTGGGTAGATAGATTAAAGGACTAGCTTAAAGTCACCCAGCAAGGGAAAAGCTGCTCCTGCCTGAGCCCTCTGGCTAATTTCCACAGCCTTAACTATCAGATACGCATATCAGATCCTCGCTAGGATGATGCTTATTGATTGGCTTCTAAAACCAAGCAGCTCGTAGTCCCAGGCTCTGGATATTGTGTCCCCAAAACTGCATGGAGTGTTCAATCTTAAATATGTCAGGGTTTTTGATTATGTTATTTAAAAGATTTTATTTATTTATTTATTTATTTGAGAGAGAGAGAGAGAGAGAGACAAAGAGCACATGCATGAGTGGGGTGGGGGGTGCAGAGGGAAACAGAGAGATCCCAAGCAGACTCTCTAATGAGCACAGAGCCTGGTGTGGGGGGCTCCATCCCAGGATTTTGAGATCATGACCTGAGCTGAAATCAGAGTCAGATGCTCCAACAGACTGAGGCACCTTGGTTCCACATGTTACTTTTATTAGTGCATGTTACCTTCTTTATTCCAAGACTCCCTTTTCCAAAGGCAAAATAATTATATATGTATACACACACACACACACACACACACACACACACACCCATTTTGGGAAAATATTATGCTAGTTTTTAAAGCTTTATTAATAACAATTAACCAGATTCCTCAAATCCTTTGTGGAAAGAAGCAAAGCATAAATACTTAAGTTATCTAAGCATTTAATTAGTTATATCTGACGAGCTCCTTCCAGGTGGTACATGCGCTTCAGTCCCACTACAGCCCTACTCTGCTTTAGTCAAATGGACCAGGAGAATCATGAGCCACCTTCCCAAAGGGTGTCATATGTTGAATCCATCAAGGAAGCCCGGAGGAGGGGAAGGATTCCTAGGATAGTGAGTGTGGACCACCATGGAAAGCCAGCAACAGTTTGCTCCATCTTACAGGTGAACTCTGATGGGCAGAGACTGCCCAGTGCTGTTCTGAGAGTGATTCTGACAGTAGGAAAGAAGTCTTGGTCAATTAGAGATGGGGGAGTGACTATGTATCTATTTGCCAAGTGTGGCCTCAGGATGCAGGCAAAGACAATGAGCTATAGCTAGAGACATAGTAGATGTCTGGGAGCCACAGCTCTCTGAGTCAAAGGACCATATTCTTTTTCTTTTCAGAAGTGATCAGGAGACCAGAGAGCTTACATAAGAAAGCTTGAGAGCAGGTGAACTTATATAAGAATAAGTGAAAGTTCTGCCCTAAATAATTCCATAGGAATTCTTTCATCTTCTCCCCTCCCCCCTTCCTCTGTCTCTTCCTTCTTGCTACCTCCTATCTCTTTATTTATCATAAAAAATACATTTCTATAGTGATCTTCTTCTCAAAAGATATGAAATTGCTTGTAAAGATAACATTAAAAATCAAGTAACTGAGAAAATTAGGCAGGAGGAGGAAAGGAAGGCAGGGGTGAAGAAACAGTAGAAGTGTAATAGAAAAGAAGATAGTGATATGGCTACCTTGCATTAAATGTTGGCTTCACTGCTGGCATGACGTAATTTACATGTATTGGCTCATTCAATCCTTAGAACATTCCTATAAGGAGGTATTATTATTATTACTCCATTTTATATGTGGAGAAGCTGTGACACAGAGGAGTCTCACAGCTGGTAAGTGACAGAATTAGGACTCAAGCATCCCCACCCTCCAGCTCATCCATCACCCCTTGCTCTCTCTTTTGAAATGGGGACGTGTTTGTAGCCACAATGTGGTACTTTTTTGTACAGGCAAGCCCGAATTTTACTCTCATCCATCAGGCAAAGAGAGCAAGAGCCTTGAGGAGATTCCTAGCCAGAAGGCCCCATTGCTGGGCTCAGAGAAGAGATGAGGCTCCCTGGACATCTGGCTGGATGCAGACTTCTTGGAGTAAGCAGGCACTTGGGATCCCACGCTCTTCTCCCGTCTGGTGGCCAAGGGTTTCTGTCTCCAACCTGCTAAGTCACACTAGCCTGCTGCCGGGGCCTCGCATGTGAGTCACACCTCCCAGGTGCCTTTTCCTCCATCTCCATCCCACTGAAGGATATACAGGGATCAACGCCAAGTGTAGGCTGTTTGAAAAAGTTATGTATGATTCAAGTGGATGACAAAGAATGTAAATGACATAATTTGTCCCTTCATCTTTTAGGTTGACTTTATGACAAAATTCAAACTACATGTTAACAACGTTTATTTCTTATTATTTGAAAAGTTGTAAGGAATAGTCAGGCAAGAACATTTATAAACTGCTTGGCTCCATGCAAATGTAGAATGCTGTGAGTTTTGTTGTTTTCTTTTTTTGTTTTTGTAAGGCACATCTGGGTGTCTAAAAGAGAAAGGCAAGAAAATCATACATTATAAAACAAATAGAAAACTGAGAAACAAAGCCCTTGGACTTAGGTAGATACTGCAGATTTGAAAAACTTAGTTCTAAGAGGGTTAATAAGTCCCTCTTAACATGGAATAATGTAGTGGCCAGAGCTACACAGATAGGTATAGCTTGAATTTGGACTTCAAAGGACAGTTTTGAGTTGGGAGCTGAGAATAACCATCCTTACTGGCCCCGTTCAGACCTGAAAGCTTAGTGCTTCCTCCCATGTTATCATGGGACTTCAGTGAACCTATTCAACACCTCTGAGGAATCCATAATGCTTCTGTGGGACTGATGGATCTCAAGGGCACAGTTCACCACGGCTGCTTCTAACATGGGCAGGTTGGGGGAAGAGAGGGCAGCAGGGAACAGCCTGCCTCTAGGTTCTCTGGGACAGAGTGCCCAGCTTAGCTGCAGCCCAAAGTATACCACGGGGTTCTATCACATTTGTTAAAGGCCTCCCAGTATGAATATGAGTTTTATGACAGTTTTAAAAGTTTGAATTTCATGTTTTGACAAGTAGTTTTTTCTTTTTTTTTTTTGACAAGTAATTTTTTCCTCTTGTAATTTATTCTTGAATTTTATTTTTCTGGTTTTAATATTGCCACTTAATTTTTATGTTCCTCAGTTGTTTTTAATGTGCCTCCTTATAAATGTTGGATTGCATTTTTTAATATAATCTGAGAATATCTGACTTTAAGTTAATTTGGTCCATTTGCATTTGTTGTATAAATAATATTTGCTCTTTCTGCAGTCATCTTAGTATATCATATACTTTGTTGCTTTAAATTTACTTTCTAACTTTGGCCATTAGCAATGCCTGTTATTTAATTTTCTTAACCCTCTACTAATTTATGAGGTGTATGGCCCAGTTATCTGAGTAATACAGTTAGTAGTTTGTTTGTTAGGGGGTCAGAAAATATTTTTTGTAAAAAACAAATAGCAAATATTTTAGGTTTTCCATGCCATGTGTAGTCTCTTGTGCATTTTCTTGTGTGTGTGTGTGTGTGTGTGTGTGTTTGTTTTAACAATCCCTCAATAGTGTAAAAGGCATAATTAGCTCAAGGTACATACAAAAACCAGGCCATACTTTGCTAAGCCTTAGTTTATATTTATATAAAGGGGTTCACACATTTCATATCATATTTAATGTTACACTTGTATTAATTATGTTATAATTTCCTACAAATGCTTTTATCCCCCTAGAGAACACATGGGACATCTACAAAAATTGACTAAATACAGTAGACAAAAAAGAAATCTTAAAAATTTCCCAGATTAAGTGATCTGTGGATCCCTGGAGTGTCCACAAGATCCTTTTGGGGGTCCTTGAGGCCAAACCTATTTTCATAATAATATATGATTTTATTTGCTTTTTTCACTCTCAGTCTCTCATGTGGATACACTGAAGTTTTCTAAAAGTTTCATGATATATTACATCTCAACAGATTGAATGCAGACCCAGACATGAGATTCCAGCTGTCTTCTATTGAGCCACACATTAAGAGACTCGCAAAAATGTAAAACAATGCTACTTATTTTTTGTTGTGAAAAACAACCATTTTCCATCAAAATATGTTGAATATATTAAGATGTCATGAGTATATTATTTCTACTTTTAAAATAATATATATGAAATTTCTCAGTTTCTAATATTATAAATATTGATAGGGAGAAACCATGTAAACCAAAACTACTTGGGGGGTCCTCTATAATTTTTAAGAGTGTAAAGAGCTGGGAGCCCTTGGATGGCTCAGTTGGTTAAGCCACTGCCTTCAGCTCAGGTCATGATCCCGGAGTCCCTGGATCAGGTCCTGCATTGGGCTCCCAGCTCTGCGGAGAGTCTGTTTCTCCCTCTGACCTTCTCCCCTCTCATGCTCTCTCTCACTCACTCTCTCTCTCTCTCTCTCTCAAATAAATAAATAAAATCTTAAAAAGAAAGTGTAAAGAGCTTCTGAGACCAAAGGGTTAGAGAACTGCAGTTCTAGAGAATAGTGGTACAAACCATAATCTTGTACTACAATACAATGTATTTTGAAAATTAATTGAATATATTAAGTCCTTGATGGTAGACTGGCCTAGACCCGAAATTTCCTTAAAAGCCAACCACCTCTTCTCACCACTAGAATGTCTCTCATGTGCCTAAGAAAGAAATACAAATAAACCCAGGACAATGACATCAGCTCTCTGCAGTGAAGGACTGCAGACATGTCCAGTAAGCTTAGTCTATATAGAATAGGGTAAGGTCGAAGCTTCAAATACGACATGTCTGGGCTGCAGGAGGGAGCTGGGAGAATAGTGAACAGCTAACAAGGGATAAACCAGTTAGATTAATTCAAGATGGGAAAGTGAAACCAAATGAGAAGGCTTCATTTCATTTTTAAGTGCATTAAGTGATTCCCCAACAACTGTGCAAATGATGTTAACTTTCATTTCAGATTTCAAAGAAGATATATTTGCTTTAAGACCAAAATCAGCTTTTTAAATAATGAATAAAAGGGGGAAAAATGTCTGCTTATTTCCAAGCAGTTTATGACTTGGGAAAGTAGTAGAAAGGTATAAAAAAAAAATGTATTACTTGTGGATTTCATTTTTATTTTGTAAGTAGCCTTTTTTTGAAGTATGAAGTATATTCAGAAAAGTATACAAGTGCAATTGTAGAGCTTATGAATTCTCACAAAGTAAACACAGACAAGTAAGTACCACTCAGAGCGGAAATGGAACAGTGCCGTCACCCACAGGACCCTTCCGGTGACACCGTCCCCTCTCTTCCCCAACTATTATCTTTACTTCTAACACCACAGATGGACCCTTCTTTTTTAGACATTAATATAAATGAAGTCATTTATTACATAATCTTTTGTATCTGACATTTCTACCTAACGTTATGTTGGGGAAATTCATACACATTGTTAGGTGTGGTGGTAATTTACTGGTTTTCATTGCTATTGTAAGTATTTAAGTATATGAATTCCACAACTTATGTATCCATTCTACTTTTTCATGGCTGCTGTGTTGGTTGTTGTTGTTGTTTTTTTTTCCCCTAACCTTTTGGCTCTTATAGCTGTTATAGATTCTGTCAAGACCATTCTAAATGATTTTTGGTACATACTTCAGGATTTCTGTTAGGGTGTATATATATATGGAATTGTTGGGCCGTGTGTATATTTAACATTGTAGATACTTTCAATTTCCCAAGTGACTACAATAATTTACACTCCAGACAGCCCCTGATAAGAGTTCTAGTTGCTCTTCCTCAGCATTTTGGTTTTATGATGTTAGCCATTCTGATAGTGATGTAGTGTCGTTTTATCATGACTTATCTTCCGTTTCCCTTATGTTTAAGGTTGAACACTTTTGAAAGTATTTATTGGCAAATATACTTAATTAATCTTCTCTTGAGAAGAGAATATTCGTATTCCTTCGTACTTTTTTATTTAGAAATTAGTGTTGTTCATTACTTAGTACATTTTAAAATCTGTTGTTTTCTGTATTTTTCTTATTGATTTGTAGTTCTTCATGTCACTACTGCATAGGAGTCTATCGTTATATGTACACATTACAGATACTCTCCAGCCATCCACGGTTTAACTTTTTACTTGCTTAAGTGTATCTTTTGATATATAGTAGTTCTTATTAATAGTGGTTCTTACACTCTAACCTACCAATATTTTATTTTATGAACTGCTGTTTTTAATGTCCTATTTAAGAAAACTTTGTTTTTCTGGAATTATACAATAGTCTCTGTTATCTCTATGCAATTAGAAGTTGCATTGTTTTAACTTTCACATTTCAGCAAGCAATCTAATTGTTTTTGATCTTTTTGTTTACGGTGGAAGGTAATGATCAAGAATTTTTTCTTCCACTAGGAAGTCCAATTGACCAGGTATCATTTATTGAAAAGACTGTCCTTTCACTGTGAAATGCCTCTTTTATCATAAATCACGTATTGTATGTAGGTAGGTGTCTCAGATTCTCTGTTCATTTCCATCAATCTACTTTCCTAACCTTGTACCAATACCACACTGTTTTAATTATTATTCCTTTACAATAATTTTTAATATATGTTAGTGTAAGTCCTTTAATTTTATTTTTCTTCTAGAATGTCTAGTTAATCTTGGTCCAATATTTGCCACTCTAGTTCATTTCCATTTAAATATTAGAATTAATTTGTCAATTTTCATTGAAATTAAAGGCTGCTGAGATTTTGATTAGGATTATATTGAATCTATACATCATTTGGGGACAACTGGCATCTTTAAAATAACAGCTCTCTCTGATGCTTGAAGAGTACATTTATTCCATTTATTTAGGTATTCTTTTCCTATCTCTCAATAATGTTTTGTGATTTTACTATATGGAGATTTTTTATTAAATTTGTGAAATTTGTTCCTAGTAATTAATGTTTAATTATGTCATGTACGTGTTAATTTTGCCTTTGAATTAAATTTTCTATTTACTTATTTAGGAATTGTTTACTTTAAACTACTAACAATTCTTGAATATTGTATCTAGCAAGCTTACAACATTCACTTATCTAGATTTTCTATATTTCTTTGTCTAAAAATAAGTTTTATTTCTTCCCTTTCAGTTCTTATACCTTTTATTTATATTTTTTGTCTTGCACTTACTAGTGCAACACACTCCTTTTTATCTACACTAACTAAAGTATTTAGGAAACTGTTGAATAGAAGTGGTGATAGGAGTATCTTTGTTCTGTTTTTAGTCCTGGGGGGAAACACTGAATATTTACCATTGAATTTAATATTTGCTAAAAAAAAATTATAGATTAAATAAAAACAATTACAGTAGCTCCCTTCTGTTTCTAGACTGCCAAGATTTTTTTCCAACTAATAATCGTAAATGGTTATTAAGTTTGATTCACTTCCAGAGATAATATTATATTCTGAATGTGATAAGTACATCAATTATCTATTAAATGAACCTATAGTGCTGGAATAAAACTTTTGGATCTGATCTAGTTCCCTTTATACGTATAGCAGATTCACCACCTCACTAATGTTTTTAGTGAGATTTTGCAACTATATCCATGATAGACATTGGCCCACATTTTCCTCTCTTCTAAACGTCCTTTCAGGCTTTTGTATCAAGGTTATGTTGGCCATATAAAGTGAATTGGAAGTGTCCTCTCTTTTTCTATTTCCCGTTTTTGTAAAATCTGGATAAATTCACAGGAGATACCATCTGGACCTTAAATTTGCTTGTAGGAAAGTTTTAAATTACAGGTTCAATTTCTTTAATAGAGATACAGTTATGCAGATTTTCTTTTTTGTGACGATTTCACAGAGTTCTGTTTTTCCAGGAGTTTGTCCTTTTTTAAAACTTTTCAAATTTTACTGGCAAAAAATATAATATTCTCCTCTTATCTTTGTAATTTCAATAGGATCTAGTAACGCCTCTCCTTTTATCTCTGCCACTGGTATTTTGTATTTTCTTTTATTCTCAATCTTGCCTAAGCTTTATAAATTTTATTAATTTACTTGACTTTTGATATTTTTCCCTATCAAATGTTTTCTAGTTTATTAATTTCTGTTTCTTCCTTCTACCTTTTCCCTCTCCTTCACCTTTCTTCTTTATTGGTTTAGCTTTTTAGTTGACTAATACATGCCAATAAGTAAGGTATACATTTCCTTCTAAGAACGTGTTAGCTGGAGCACCTGGGTGGCTCAGTCTTTAAGCGTCTGCCTTTGGCTCAGGTCATGATCCCGGAGTCCCTGGGTGGAGCCCCACATCGGGCTCCCTGCTTGGCGGGAAGCCTGCTTCTCCCTCTCTCACTCCCCCTGTTTATGCCCCCTCTCTAGTTGTGTTTCTCTCTGTAAAATAAATAAATAAAATCTTTAAAAAAAAAAAACATGTTAGCTGTATTTCACAAATTTTATGTTATGATTGCATTGTTATTCACTTCATTTACAAATATTCATTTCCTCTTGGGTTTCTTTTTTGAATCATGGATCATTTATAATTTTATTGTTTCATTTTCAAATATGAGGCATTTTCTAGTTATTCTCTTATATTTATGTCATTTTATTTCATTGAATTCAGAGACCATTTCATAGAAGAGTTCATTGCTCTGAAATCTTTTGACCATTGCTATGACCCTGCAATTAGCAGATTTTAGTGAATGTTCCAGGTGTACTTGAAAAGAGTGCAACCATTGGTTGCAGAGTTTTGAAAATGTCAGTTTGTTCAAGTTTGTTGATTGTGCTTTTCAACTATTCTGTATCTTTACTGGTTCTTTTATCTTTTCTTCCTGTCAGTTACTGAGATATGTAGATTGTCAATTTCTCTAAATCCTAAAAGTTCTTTGAATGTTACTTTATATATTTGAGGTTGTGTTATTATATGCTCATACATTTAGAATTATTTTATATTCCTGGTGACTTGATCCTTGCATCATCACGAAATACATCTCTATCTCTAATAACACTTCTTGTCTTAAAGACTGCTTGGTCTGCTAATATTACAGCTACATCAGCTTTCTTCTGATTAGTGTTTACATAATATTTTGCTTATTCTTTACCTTTAAACACTCTGTATTCTTATATTTCATGTAATTCCACTGACCACAGTTCTGTCTTTAATGTGGTTACTTCATATAATTTAATTCTGTATGTAATTGAGTTTCCCCCAGTCTGAAAATCTTCGTATTTCAATGACACTGTTTAGTCAATTTCCATTTGATGCAATTACTGATGTATTTGGGTTGAAATCTCCTTTCTTACTATTTGTTTCCTATTTATCCATTTGTCCAATGTTTCTTTTAATCTTTTTATTTCTTTTGGATTAGCATATATTTTATGTTTTATGTTTCCCTCTTTATTAGCCTATTTGTTGTGTATTATTCTACTTTTCTTTTAATGATTGAAGTGGGATGGATAATATTCCTTCAAAATTCATGTCCACCCAGAACTTCAGAATGTGTCCGTATTTGAATATGGTGTCTTTGCAGTTGTAACTCATCACCACGAGGTCATACTGAATCAGGCTGGGTGCTAAATCCAATAGTTGGTGTCCTTCTAAGAAGAGATGACACAGAGAGACACAAGGAAATAACACCATAAGACGGTTGGAGCCAGATACTGGAATGATACGGCTATAAGCCAAGAGACATCTAGGATTGCCAAGAGCCACAAGAACCTGGAAGAGACAAGGAAGGAGTCTTCCCTAGAGCCTTCAAAGGGATCTTGACCCTGCCAACACCTTATTTTGGTCTTCTAGCTCCCAAAACTATGAGAGAATCAATCGCTGTTGTTTTAAGCCACCCGGTTTGTGGTAATTTGTCATGGCAGCCCCAGGAAAGTAATACAGTGTTTACCCTAGATGTTAAGAAATGTAACTGATGTAGTCCATAAATTGGTGCTGTTACCAAACATATGAGAGGATCATAGAGCATTTTAACTACACTCATCCCAGTTATGCCTTTAATGGTGTTGTTTTGCATATTTTAATTCTCATATTTTAATTCTACATGTATTATTTACTCAGTGATATTTAGATTTACCCAAATATTGACCTTTTCTGTTACACTTTGTTCTTCCTGAATCTCCATGCTTCTAATTTGGATCATTTTCTTTCTTTCCCCAAATTCTCTTTACTAATCTCATTAGTGAATTAATTCAGTTGGTGGTAAGGTTGCGTGTATATGTGTGTGTGAGAGAATGACTTTAATTTGCCTTTATTTCTTCTAACATTTTATTATATTTTTTTCAAATATACAGCAATATCGAAAGAATTTTCTAGTGCGAACATGTATGCAGAACATGGAGATTCTTCCACTAATATTTTACTGTACTTGCTTTATCAGTATCACACTTCTGTTCATTTATATCCCCATCTAACCACTAATCCATTTTTTGGGGTGCATTTAAAAGTAAACTGCATACATCAGTATACTTACTCACAAATATTTCAACATATTTACCTTAGAGCTTTTTATTTGCTCATAAATTTATATTTTCTTTTGATGTGAAATTTACATGTGATGAAGTGCTGGTTCTTAAGTGCAAATTCACTGAGTTTTGACCAATATATACACCTGTGTAATCCAAAGAAATTTCCCTTCTCCCTTCTTCTCAGTCAACCCCTGTCCCTGCCCTCCCAGAGTCAACCACTTCTGATTTTTACACCATAGATTAGTTTTATTTGTTCTAGAATTTACAGCTTTTTGTGTAAGTCTCCTTTCACTCAGCCTACTTTTTTTGAGACTCTATGTTGGTTGTGTGTGTGTGTGTGTGTGTGTGTGTGTGTACTTTTATATTGGTCAGTAATGTTATACTGTATAAGTATACTGTAGTCTGTTTACCCATTTCTATGGATGGACACCTGACTTGTCTAGTTTGGGGACCTTATAAATATAGCTGCTGTCAACACTCTTGTACATGTCTTATTTTATGCATATGTATTGTCATTGGTTTTGAGCAAAGTACCTAGGGGTGGAATTATGTTTATTTTACAAAAAGCCTTTCAAACTTTTTCAAAACTTTTTATACCATTTTTTTAAAAGATTTTATTTATTTGAGAGAGAGAGGGAGAGTGAGCATGAGTCAGGGAAAGGGCAGAGGGACAAGCAAACTCCCTGCTGAATGTAGAGCCCAGTGTGGGGCATGATCTCAGGGTCCTGAGATCTGAACTGAAGTCAGATGCTTGACCGACTGAGTCCCTTCGGTGCCCCAAAATTTGTTGTACCATTTACATCTCTGCCAGCAATGTTTAAGAGATTATGCTGAGTGAAATAAGCCAAGTAGAGAAAGTCAAGTATCACATGGTTTCACTTACTTGCAGTGCATAAGGGGTAATATAGAGGACAGTAGGAGAAGGAAAGGAATTGGGAAGTAGGGTAATTCAGGGAGAGGAACGAAACATAAGAGACTTTGGACTCAGAAACAAACCCAGGGTCTTGGAGGGAAGAGGGTGGGGGGATGGGAGAGCCTGGTGGTGGGTACTGAGGGCACCTATTGCATAGAGCACTGGGTGTGGGGAATGGGGAATGAATCTTGAAACACTGGAAAAAAAATTTAAATAACAATAAAAATAAATTTAAAAAAATAGTTTAAAAGAAAAAAAAAAAAAGAGTTCTAGTCACTCTGAAACCTTACCAGCATTTGGTATTGGCATTCACTCTATTTTTTAGGCATTGTGGTAGATATGTAATAGTATCTCTTTTTTTAAAAAATATTTTTTTTATTTATTTGACACAGAGAAAGATCACAAGTAGGCAGAGAGGCAGACAGAGAGAGAGGAGGAAGCAGGCTCCCTGCTGAGCAGAGAGCCCAAGGTGGGACTCGATCCCAGGACCCTGAGATCATGACCTGAGCTGAAGGCAGAGGCTTTAACCCACCGAGCCACCCAGGTGCCCTGTAATAGTATCTCTTGGTTTCAATTTACTTTTCCATGATGACCAATGATACCGAATACTTTTTCTTTTGTTTATTAGCCATTTATGTTCTTCTTTTGTTAAATGTATGTTTAAATCATTGACCAACTGTTTTTGAAAAGCAATATTTGTCTTTTTATTATTGGAGTATCCTGGATACCAGTCTTTTCTCTGGTATATCTACTACAGCTGTTATCTCCCCTCCATGGTGTATTTACTTACGTTTTGTAGTGTTTTTTGATAGCAGTTTTTAAATTTTAATTTAATTTAATTTAATTTTAATTTTGATGAAATGTAATTTATTATTTGTGTGTGTGTGTGCGCACGTGCGTCTGTGCTGAATTCTGTGACCTAAGAAATATTTGTCTGTCTCTAAGTGATCAAAATATTTGCTTATGTTTTCCTTTACAAGCATTTGGTTTTGGCTTTTGTGTTTAGGCCTGTGAATCCATCTTAAATTATTTTTGTGTATGATATGAGGTAGAAATTAAGGCTCAAGTTTCCTCATGCATATCCATTTACTGTCACACCATTTGTTGAAAAACTTTGCTTTTCCCCATCAAATTGCCTTGTTGTCATTATCAAAAATCAAGTGACCATTTCAGTATGATTATATTTCTGAACTATCTAGTGTGCTGCTTGATGAATTTGTCAACCGCTGTGTCAGTGCCACTCATTTTGATTACTATAGCTTTATAATATTGAAATAGAGTAAATCCTCCAACTTTGTTCTTTTTTTCAAGATTGCTTTTGATATATTGCTCCAGTGCTTTGTTTCGTATCTTTATTGTCATCCTTTCTTTTTATTTTCTTTGGCTTTACTTTGATCTTTTTCTACCTTCTTAAGTTGAAATTTTAGGCCATTGATTTTAAATTTTTTTCTTCTCTAATATAAACATTTAAAGCAATTAAAAACAATAAAAGAGAAAAAAGAAGAATCCCTCTCAGCATGGCTTTATATGAATTCTGCAAACTTTGTTAGGCTATATTTTATCATTCAGGTCAAAATATTTTCTAATTTATCTAATTTATATTTTTCTCATGGATTATTTGGAACCAATTTTCAATAGTTGAGGTTTCCATAGCTATTTTGTTGTTACTGATTTCTAATTGTGGACAAAGAACACACTCTGATAAATCCTTTGAAATTCTTTGAGTTTTTTTTTATGGTCCAGCATGTGGTCTAGTTTGATGAATGCACCTCTGTGCACTTTTCTTTACGTGACTCCTCTCTCCAGAAGGAACGTCTGTTCTACCCAGTTTTTCTAGTTCTCAAGAGGAGAGCTGGTGCCTTTGCATACCAACCCGCCATAGACAAGAAGTGGAATTCTGAATGCTTAATTTTAAAGGGCCAAAAATAACAGACTCCAGATATTTATGTTTGCTTTAAGTTTTAAGGCTTTTGAATAAAGTTAGGCACAAAAAAGTCTTACTTATTTTTCACATTTTGGGGGTTATTGTTATGAATTTGAAACTTTCTATCATTTTAAGTAAATTCTTAGGAAGTATTAAAAACTCAAGTGGGAAATGGATTCTTCCAATGGTGTGCAAGAATGTACAAAGTAAACTTTCACATTGCTATTACATATGTACATTTTCTCCAGTAACATGCCCACAATCTGGATTCCGTCTTCGAAATTTTTAGGAATAACATTTTTCAAACATCCTCCATCGTTTGTGCTACAATTTGTGGCTTCCAGCCTTATTTCACATTCTCCCAATGAAAAGGAAACCAAAAATCATTAGTTCTTGGTTGTTCCCATTTGATCAACCTGAAGATTCTAGTAAATTGAAGGTCAGAGAACAAATGTCTACCTTTTGTCATGCTCTATTGACCTATTCTTGAATAACGTGATTTTGTAGTGCTGGATAAGGAAATCCACAAGTTAATACTTGCATAAATAACTTCCATAAATTGAGCACCTGTGGTACTTAAAATATTAATACCTTCAAAGTGGCTTATGTGAGGAAAAAACCAAATGAGATTAAATATTGTTATTTCATGATCTTCAAAGTCTCAACTCTGTGACTCTAACTCTAAAATTCTGTTTCTGATATAAATACACTTTAATTAGGGCGCCTGGATGGCTCAGTGGGTTAAAGTCTCTGCCTTCGGCTCAGGTCATGATCTCAGGGTCCTGGGATGGAGGCCTGCATCAGGCTCTCTGCTCGGCAGGGAGACTGCTTCCTTCTCTTTCTCTGCCTACTTGTGATCTCTCTCACTTTGTCAAGTAAATAAATAAATAAAATCTTTAATGAAAAAGAATCCACTCTAATTAAAACCTGAATATAAATCTACATATAGAAATTAGAGAGTCATACTCTTTTAGGTATAATCACAGACTTCATCTGTTTTTTATAGCGCCTATCATTAATTTAAAATATGTATTCCTCTGTATGTTTTTTAAAGTTGTAAACAGGGGCACCTGGGTTGCTCAGTTGGTTAAGCCACTGCCTTCAGCTCAGGTCATGATCCTGGAGTCCTGCGATTGAGTCCCACATCAGGCTCCCAGCTCTGCGGGGAGCCTGCTTCTCCCTCTGACCTCCCCCTCTCTCATGCTCTGTCTCACTCGCTCGCTCTCTCTCAAATAAATAAATAAAATCTTTAAAAAAAAATAAAGTTGTAAACACATTTGCCAACTTCCTGTGAACGGCAGACCTTAGGGTAACATCTGATGTGGCACTCTTATCTAACTAATTAGATGGGTTTTTTTTGTTTTGTTTTGTTTTTTTTACCAAAGTCTTTTAAATGAAATGAGATGTAAAACAAGCTTATAAGACTCATTTTTGAATTCATATCCACTTAAAATTTCATCTCTGCATTTCTCTCTAAAATGAGAGTGCGATTTGTTTCCAACTTGGATATTTTCTCTCTTTACACTGCCTTTTTTACAGCTTTTCTGTTTGACCTCATTCATGACATGAATTCATCCACAGCTTTTTCTTAACCTGGCTGGTTCTCCAAAAGAAAGAATGGATTATTTACATTGGGTATTAGAAAGTCGAGGTTTTTGGTTGTTTTGTTTGTTTGTTTGTTTGTTTGTTTGTTTTTTGCCTAGAGTGCCCCCCCCCGTTCTTTCTGCATGCCTGAATAATTTTGGCTAAAGGAGAAAGTCCAACTATACAAACATTTCTTGAATCCCTGAGTGGAATTTATCAAGTGTCTTATTCACTCACAGGATATACAACTACATTTGTCAGATAACAACAGAACTTCGCGAAAGAAGTTCCTGATACACAGACATTTGGAAGTCACCTGGAGTTAAGGAGTCTTTTTGGAAGTAAAGGGAGTTTTTTTCTCAACTAACGCTTTTCATCATACAGTAAAGCATCTGCTTTGGAGACAGTTTTGCCTGGAAGAATGCATATTACTGCCTATCATCCTTGCCTATTTACTCTGATGGGAAGAGAAGACTTGGTCATTTTGTGAAGGACCCAATATTTCAACAAACTCAGGGTAAACAAACTTCCAAGCTTTTTCAGATTTCCCCTTTGGTGTTTTCAGGGAAGGGTGTCAAATCTGTTGTAATGGAAGATCCACAAGGCTATTCCAGTAGTCAGCTTGGGAGTGGGGATGGGACCTCAGTCTAGCCTTTGGGTTTCCCAGCTGATTCTTTTCAAATTGACTCGGGAGGTTTATTTTCCAAGGAGGACCCATAGTTTTTTGGAACGGTTTCCTCAGATGTTTTTAAAGTGTGATTCATAGCCTTTCTTCTATTTCAGATTTAACACAGGGAATCGTTTTTTCCTCCCTCCTTCTTTCTCCCTCTCCCTGTCTCTTGCTCTGTAGGTTTCCCGTGTCTTGTCTATAGCCCAGAGTGCTAAGAAATCGATGCCGAGTTAGAATTTTCCTAAAAATACTTTCTTTTGTGATATATATTCCAAATAAGCTACATACAAAATATTTTTGTTCATTTATGCACAAACCTATTCACACTGGGATCTCAAATAAAAATATTCCCATAATTCAAACACCATATCCTTTATTCATCATTTCTCTTTCTTCAGTTTTTCCCTCTTCACATTTTGGTTCTTGAGCAAATGTTTTATTGGATCCCTAGTTCAAGGGTCAATAAACTTCTTGTTATATATATTGCAAATTACAGTTTCCATAGCTTTTTCCCCCAAAAAAGGACTCTAATGCCCAAGACTGACATTCATCAACCAACCCAGGTTTTACTGAAAAACAGTCTGCCAGTAGTGTAGAACTTTTCTCTTGTGGTTAGCTATTAATATTTTAGAAATGGACAACAATGGGTTAGTTGTTACTAGGCTGACTTAACTCTACAGTGTCAGGAAACTGGTGACTGATGAACCGTTTGTTCTCACAACTTGCTGGTCACAGGAAAGATGGGACCTCAATTTCTTGCAATTTGGCAAAGCCCATTGCTTGAATTTAAATTATTTGCTCATTGGCATTGACCTGTGGACCACAGGAACCTTCTATAAGATGACCCCTAAAACTATTCATATGAAATAATCTTAATATTTTTACTTTTTTTTTTTAAGAGATGGGAGAACAAGGTTAATGAAAATCACTGGGAGTAGAAGAGGTAGGAGGGTAAGATAACCAAAGCTTTCGCAATACATCATTTCTTTCTTCTGACATTGGTCCTAGAGGAGGAGCTTGAGAGTTTTCCTATAAAAAAAATCAGAAAGAAGAAGTACATATTAAATAATAACAAGGTACCAATACATCATGATGGCAAATCACATTTAAAATAGTACCATGGGAAAAAAAATAAAAAATTAAAAAAATAAAATAGTGCCATGGTTATATACTATGGAAACCATAGTTAATAATATTGTATTTCACGTTTGAAAGCTGCCAATAGGGTAAATCTTAAAAGTTCTTACCACCAGAAAAAAAGTGTTCTGTAACTATGTGTAGTACTGAGTATAACTAGATTTATTATAGTCACTTTGCAATATATACAATTATCAAATCACTAAGGTATCCCTGAAACTAATATAACATGTGTCAATCACACCTTGATAAAAATTTTTTTAAAAAATAAATAAGAATAAAATGAAATAAAATGGTACCATAGGAGAGCACAGAAAGCCAGTTAAAGTACAACTCCAGGAGAAAATTAAGCACTAAGTCATGTAAATCATGGACTGTACGAAATGAATTAACTTCTCTCCTTTGATGGAGAACACTGTTAGTATGCACCATCCTTGAGGGAACTGAGAGTTGTCACTAAACTCAGTTCCTGTATTCTGTGGCTCACATGAGGAACCCTGGTTTAGAAAGATGATCTAAACTATTAAGGATTTTTCAAGCTTTTCAAGATTTAAAACGTATTAACAAGAAATTGAGAAGTTCAAGACGATTGCTTTGTTTCATGAAATACTACATAGCAATCTGTCCATTAACTTCTTTTCATGCCTGTAAAGAAATACGAATCAATTAAAGACATATTAGATTTTTGAAGACTTATTTTTCATTCCATTATAATTCATTATATTGGTGTCTAACTGTTTTAAATTATTTTGAAAATAATTGTTATGATGTTTCAGAAGAGTCTAGACCAGTGTATTCTGAAAGAATTGTTCTTTCAGAGCTGATGAAGAAAAGTGGATTCCTAAGAATTTTGGAAAAAGTTAAAAGAGTCTTAGATCTGATTTAAAGTCCCTCTTTTGGAAGGACATGTTATTTTATATTTAGTGATTTTTCATTTTCAATTGAAGCCTAGCCATTTTCCCCTGAAAGTAAAATACAGTCATTTTTTTTTTTTTCCTTTGAAGGCTCTTTCATTTTACCAGAACTTTAAGATACCTGGTAAAAATTCAACTCTCTTGGCTAGAGAAACCTGAATTTACATTTCTGTCCTAATCCCACTGAAAGCTTCAAGGCTTGCGGTGATGGTTCTTTAGAAAACTACTGGCACCTTCTTTATTTGACCACCAGCTCGTCCCTGTTTAACTCAGAAAGGATGTCCAGAAGCATCCTTCAGAAGTAGTCGCTACTGCTATGGCTCACCTTCAAATGTATCCATACACTTTCATTTGCTTGGAAAAGTTTAAATGAGTATAAAAATGAAAAAAATATACTAAACCTCTTGATAGTTCTAGAAATGCCTTGTAAATTCTATAAAAATAATGTGGCCTTGAAATTTATTTCTTTTGGATCCCAAGGCAAATTGTGTGAAACACTTGGATTGATGACCTATAATGTCCCATTAGCTACCTTCAATAGCTTGTTGCTAAAATATAAGAAACTTCGTGCAAACCACGGAAGACCACTTGGGTGGTCTTACATTGTACTGGTGAGTGGACGATTGTAATCCGGATTAGTGACCCATCATAAACCCATAGAAAGTGACTCTAATGTTAACTGTAAGACCCCTCCCCCCAAAGAAAATGTATTCAATTTATGAAGTAGTTCCACAAATATACACATATACACAAATTTTGGAATGCTTAGGAAAATAAGCATCCCAATTTCACTTAGTTGGACAGTCAGCAAGTTAGTGATTTTGCGGTTTGACCCTCATATGGTACATCAATCATGGCAGGTTTCTTTCTCTCTCCGTTCCAAGTAAAACCACTACTTCCCACGCAACATGTCATTACCGTCACGATAGGGCCTGCACAGTAATAGAGTCTGGATTGGATCCTTCACTTGAAAGCCCTATTTGAAATCACAGCTTCCTTCCTGTTGCAACTTAGCTTTAAAACAGACTTCTAGTGATCTTGGAAAATCACTCTCCCTTTTTCCTGTAAGTTTTGTTTCTGATTCTTTGCAAGCCATTTTGGATTTTCTATTTTCCCACAAGAGACCAAGTTTTCCTAAGTATACCATCATTTTCCTATTTCTTTCTTTCTTAAGCTGAGGAAAGGAGCACAGGAAGAGTGGAAATAAAGTGTCCATAGTCCCTGTCCCATGTGGGCAGGAATTTAAGTGCTCTGCCTAGCATAATTTGTGCTTACCGGGCTCGATGACAACCCTACCCCCGTTCAAGTACTAAATCATAGAAATAAGCGGTAAACCATCAGAAACACTTTGCAGTAATACTTACTATCAAATGGAAAATATAAATTTTAATATTGAAGAGGAATACCATAGTTTATATTTAATCTGACTTTTCAGACATCTGACTTTAAATTTGAAGTCAAATGAACTTAAATAGTGAAATAACATGCACAGTTATTCTATGGATGCCAAGTGCTTTCACACACATTTACAAATCTTTCCTCATAATGTTGGCAGGTAGGCAAGGAGCAGGTATGATCAGTCCAATTCAATGCAAGGAGAAATTTAGTAACCACAGCGGTATACTTCCTGGCAGGGTCCCAACAGCTAAAAATACCTTCTCTTCCAACTTCTTTTTTTCACTTCACTTAATTCTATGCCTAAAATTCCATTAATTAGGTATTTATTCTGGTTTAATATTTTTTTTATATATAGATCAAACAAACCTATCCCTATAGCCTTTAGAGAAGGAGGCTCCTTAGAAATTCACACATGTGGATAATTTAATTCTATCAACTTTTTTTCTTAATACAAAATTAGGCAAGAACATTAACATTATCTAAGTTTTGTGCCCAGCCGTTTACGTCCTTTTTTTTCCCCATAAGTGTTCTCCAGAATCCTGTGATGTTAAAATTACTTTACAGCGTTGTTTTCAATGTGCAAACAGAAATCATAGAACTTCCTATGGTCCTGAGATTCTAAATTTAGTACGAATTACATGCAGTTTGCTGAATCCAGTCTTCTGATTACAAATCCCGTGTGCTCTGAGCTCTATCACGGTGCCCCATGAGGGTCTCAGCCTGCCTCTTGTTGGGGAGGAGAGAGAGAACTGTGGGCAGGCATGCAGAGAGGGGATTGCTTAAACTTGCTGCAAGAATTGAGAAAGACAGGTATGTGTGGGGGCCGCACAGGCAGTATTGGGGTGTTCGAAGCTATTCCTACAGACCAGGGAGAGTGGTTTTGGAGGCCAATATGGTTCTAAGCTTTTCTACTTCAAAAAAAAGTGCACCTGGGAAAGCAAAAAGACTTTCCCTTTTTTCTCCTCAGCCTCATCTCCCAGAATCTCTTGTTTCCAGGAACCTACCTCACTTCCGTCTCACAGTAAAGTACATCAGCAGTTATTAAAGAAATTTTTCATTGACAAACCTAAGAATCTGTTATAACCAATATCCCATTGGGAAGATGAGTCTTAAATTCTAAATAATTGACTTACATTCATTTTTTTTTCTAACACAGATGAAATTTCTTATGTATACTTCCATGTTTTTACTTATAAATATCTCAGCAAGGATTAGGGAAAGGCAGAATTTTGAAGTATGTTGTCACTAAAATATTTGTTCTTGTCCCTTTTTTCCCTGCTTGCTGGCTGACCTAGGCTGTTTCCATGGCACCTGCTCCCATCTGCTCCATGCTGAACTCTTTCAAATGCAGGTATAAATTACTTTTTCAACACATTTCTGCTACTCATTCAATTAAGTGCCCCAACCAAATATAAGTTTCTATTGGCCTAAAAATAGATCTCCTGCCATCTGGAGTCCCAAGCTTCTGCATTTTCTCTTTCACCTCAGAGCAACTCCAACAGTCATAAAAGAACTTTTCCTGATGTAATTGTATCAGCTTCCAACTGCTCCTAACACATTCTGGAGCTTTCGTTCTGAGTGAATAATTCTCCTATGTTATCATCAGGCTTCCTGAAGGGATCAGATGCTCATTCATTTGGATATTTTAGAATCATCAAGAAAAACTTAACAAATCCCAGGTTTAATTTTACCTTTAGTTTTCGTGTTTTTAAGAGTTTCTTATACTATACATAATAGTATAGTATTTTTATAGTATATGGTAGACTAGCTCTAAAAGCTCTCAAATAATCAAAATCCCCATGCTCTTCATAACCCTTGAAAAGTGAAGAAAGTAAAAGAGAACAAACCATTTTTTTAAAGTTTTTACTTTAATTCCAGTGCATTAACATACAGTGTCATATTAGATTCAGTGCAGTGATTCAACATGTCCATACAACACCTGGTACTCTTCATAAAAAGTGCACTCCTTAATCTTCATCACCTATTTAACCCATCCCTCCACTCACCTCCTCTCTGGTAGCCATCAGTTTGTTCTCTGTAACTAAGACTCTATTTCTTGATTTGTCTCCCTCTCTTATCTTTTTACATTTGCTTGTTTGTTTTGTTTCTTAAATTTCACATAGGAGTGAAATCATGATATTTGTCATCCTCTGCCTGACTTATTTTGCTTGTATTATATGCTCTAGCTCCATCCATGTTCTTGCAAATGGCAGGATTTCATTATTTTGTATGGCTGAATAATATTTCATTTGTCAGTCTTCTTCATCCATTTATCCTTTGATGGACATTCGGGCTGCTTCTGTATCTTGAATATTGTAGATAATGCTGCTATAAACACCAGGGTACATTATCCCTTTGAGTTAGTACTTTTGTATTTATTGGGTAAATACCTACTAGTGCAATTGTTGGATCATAGGGTAGCTGTATTTTTAACTTTTAGAGGAACCTCCATACTGTTTCCCAGAGTGGCTATATCAGTTTGCATTTTCACCAATAGCACATGAATGTTCTCTTTCTCGACATCTTTGCCAACATCTGTTGTTTCTTGTGTAGTTGATTTTAGCCATTCTGAGGTATCTCACTGTAGCTTCGATTTGCACTTCCTTGATGATAAGTGTTATCTTTTCATGTATCTCTTGGCCCTGTATATGTCTTTGGAGAAATATCCATTCATGTCTTCTGCCAATTTTTAATTGGATTATTTGGTTTTGGGTGTTAAGTTTTTATAAGTTCTTTATATTTGTGTACATGTCATCCCCTCTCTTCTTCCTTCGTGTACTCTATGCCACATATATGCCCTGCCTCCACCAGGACGTTCCCAGATCCACTCTTCTCTTCATGGGCAGAGGTCCGGCAAATGTCTCAAGATGTTATTCTCTGCTTAAAACCTTTTATAGTATTTTAAACTTTGGCATGGATTAAAAAGCCTGATGAATCTCCTTCTAACCTCTCTAACCTTGGTTAAAAATTGGTGGTGCTTTTGAACAGAATGAATTATATAATGAGTCCACAAACACTCAAATAACATTTGCATTCAACCAGGAATGGGCAAAGAGATTTGGGGAAATGTTCCTAAGCTTTATGGATAGCAAGCACAGGAATATTTATTTTGTTTCAAAATACTAAGTGCAGATATATTTTATTAACATTTGGAAAGTTCCAGACACTGCAACCCACCTTGGATTTTCCCCCATGCTCTTTAGGTATTCCTCAGCTATTGTTTCATAGTTTTCCCCTTTTCCAGCTTACACTATTTCCCTGGGACAGCTTATTCTCTCCTGACTTCCCTTATTTCTGACATGCATATCCATCAAACCTCTCCTTCCAGCTCTTCTGAATTCCAGACACAAATTTCCAAATAACTCCTTGGCCCCTGTCCTTGGATGTTCTGCAGCATATTAAAGTCAGTCCTAACACCTTCTCGGTCCTGTGGCCTTGGCCATGCTCCACCCCTTACCCAGAGGCCAGCCTGCTTCTAGGCTCCTCACTTAGTGCATGCTCACATCTTGAGGCAAGCCACAAAAGCTAAGACTCACAGAAGCTACTCTCTTCCTCCCATTTTCTAAAGTCAGGAAATCATGAGGCCCTGTCTGCTCTGTATCCCTGATGGCTCTCTCATCTACAGTCTTTTTTTCAATGAGGAAGGCTTTACTCAATGACCTAGAGGTTTTTTTCTAACTACAATCTCTTATAAAATATAGATTCAACCCTGTCTTCCTCTATTCACTAAAATAAATTAAAAATGCCTGAGCACCTACATCCAGTGTCTTTATAATTTGGCCACTCTTTTTTTTTTTAATTGGGTCTTCTAAAATTTCCTAAATAGTATCAACTTTTATCAATGCAGTGGTTGTCTAAAAAGAACAGTCCCATCTGCATCGCTGGGGAACCTGTTAGAAATGCAGATTCTTGGGCCCCACCCCACACCTCCTTGAATCAACTATCTGGGGTCTAATAGGCCTGCGATGTGATCCTCATGCACACTAAAGTTTGAGAACTATTGCTATGAGTAAAATAGTTTCTATGTCATTCTTACACACATATGACATTCTTCCACATCCACATACATACATTGGTTCTAGAAATTCCCTACATCTGAAAGGCTTTTCTTCTACTGAATTATTTCCAAAATGACTATTCTTCCTTCAGGAATCATTTTAAAGGTAGCCACTTCTTAAGACTTGTCCAGTTTCCCCAGGTAGAACTAATGACTACTTTTTCTTCTCTCTGAAGTATTTTATTTATTAATCCTTTTCTCTAGTGCAATTTGACTTATAGTTCATTAAAAATAGATTTTTTTTCTTGATAACTTATGAACTCCATGAAAACTCCAAAGTTGGTTTTCCTTAGTAAATGCTAGGAGGGAAGGAGCTGTATCTCACTCAACAATCTTAAGTGCTCAATAAAAGTAAATTAAATTTAAAAGGATCATTGATACATTTATATTTTGTTATCCTTATAATAAATGATAAGGCATTTATTAATCCAATCTCTTTTATATATAATTTTAGTTTTAGATATTCTTTTTTTCATAGGATATTTTCATGGAAAAAAGTGAAAAGAAGGGGCCCCAGGGCCCTGCAGAGAGAGTTTGCAAATAGTCACAGTGGGAAATGGTAGTATGAACTCACCACCATGCTCAGAATTGCTGCCTTGTGGATAATCTGGCAGTTGGGTTGATTTTGAGTGAAAGTTTTGCCTAGAGAGTGAAACAGAATAGAGACCAGCCATCCTATGAAACAGGGCCATAACTGGGATGAGGGTGAGGCAAGAGAGGTGCACATGGCACAGAATATGGGGTGATACGTACTCTTGGGTCAATCAAGTGACTCGGATAAATGTACTGAGAATATAGCAAGGGAATAGTATAGTCAGAGAAAGGGGTTTCATGTGATGGCTGGAGATCTAGTCTTGCCAAAGATTAAAGGAGAGAATGTCTGAGGTTAAGGATGTGAAGGAACTGAGTGTGTTGTTCTTACAGAACAGAAAGTCACCTAAAGTGATGCAGGAATAGGGAGGAGGAAGGCTATGAAATACAAAGTCCACAGTGGATGAAGACAAGGTCTAGGAAGTCTGTCCATGAAAAGGTGAGAATCTTCTACTGGGCAGTGGGATCTCAGGTGAACAGGGACTGAGAATGTTAAAGGGGTAATGGGGAACAGCTGCAGAGAGGAACTGGGAGATTGTCAATACCATTCCCTAATTGAGAGCTATGTGGTTGTGCAAGACTGAGCTGCTTTACAAGACGTGATGTCACCAAGGTAGAGCTAACTCACTTAAATCAGGGAAGTAGTTAAAATATGTGGATCAGAGGTTAGCAGGTAAAAAGAACAGCATATGAGATGAAACGTGGTTCCAAAAACAGTGGAAAGGCATGGGGAGCAATGAGAAGATAGATTAGGGGGAAAGGGAGGCAGAGTGGAAAGACTCAGATTTTGGGGGCACCGGGGTGGCTCAGTGGGTTAAAGCCTCTGCCTTCGGCTCAGGTCATGATTTCAGGGTCCTGGGATTGAGGCCTGTATCCGGCTCTCTGCTCAGCGGGGAGCCTGCTTCCTTCATTCTCTCTGCCTGCCTCTCTGCCTACTTGTGATCTCTCTTATTTATTATTAAAATAAATAATTTAAAAAAAGACTGAGATTTTGGAAGAGGGTTCATGACCAGTTAAAGTCACATTTACTGATTAAAGTTAACCAGTGTATAATTCAGTGTGTAAATATATGTTGTAGTGGTGTGAGTGTTTGTTTCACTAAGCTTCAGATAAAGCCAGGAAAAGCACAATAATTGATTCAAAATGATGGAACAAAGTCCATGTTATTTGGAGACACTATATATACTTAATCTCTTTGTATTTTAAGTGTACTTCTATTGACATAAATAAACTTGGATTTTTTAAAATTCATTTTATAATCTCTACTGTTTAACTAGTGATTTATTCTGTTTATATTTATTGTAATTACAGATCTATTTGGATTTGTTTCTACCATTTTATTTTGTGCTTTCAATTTTTCTTATTTTCTCATGTTTTCTTTATCTTTTCTGTTTGTTTGCTTTTCTTATAGTTTTATCCCCTTACAATTTATCTACTCTATTTCTATTTTTCTAGTGAATACCTTTGAAATTTTAACTGAATCTAAAATCAATTAATAATCATATAACTTTTCCAAATAATCAAAGGTTTAGAACACTTTAAATCTGATCAGCACATCTGACTTCTGTCCTTTTTTAATTAACCCAGTGAATTTGGCATTATTTCTATGTATTATTATTTACCTGTATATTTTTTCACATTACCTGTATCTTAGATTCTTTGGTTTTTTTTTTCTTTCTGTAATATAATTTTTAAAAGTTTCTTATTGTGGTTTGCTGATAATAATTTTTCTTAATTTGCATTTACCTGAAAAATGTCTTAATTTCATAGTCATTCTTGAAAATGCTTTTTTCTGAATGTTTAATTCTAGGCTGGTAGGTATTTCCCCTAACATACTGGACAGTGAAAGATACTATTTGACTCTTTTCAAAGTAACTGTTAATCTAAATGTTATTTCTCATTGATGAGAGAGGTGTTTTTTTTGGTCCCCCCCAAGACTGCTTTCAAAATACTCTCTTCAAATTGTCATACTATAGCTTTACAAGAGATATGTAGAAAAAAAGGATTCCTTTTTTATTTTTTATTTTTACCTTAGGCTTCTTGTAGACATGGATTTATCTTTCATCAGCTTTGAAAACAAAAATCACAGCACTTTGCTTTTAAAGATTGTTTTTCCTTAATTCTCTTGAGACATTAATCAGAAAGATACTAGGTTTTATTAGTATCCCTTTAATTCTTGTTAATATCCTTCATGGAGTTCATCTCCTTACCTCTTTTTACTGCCTTGTGGATAATCTATTAAAATTTATCTTACAGTGTTCTAATTCTCTCTTCCACTATGTCTAATTTGTTTTTTAACTCACCAATTGAGTTCTTAATTCCTGTTTATGTTTCAGTTATAACACTTCCTTATGGTTGTTTCCAAATCTGTTTGGGCTTTTTTTTAAAATAGTCTTTTGCTTCTTGCTCATTCATTAAATTCAAAACTTCATTTCATTAGTCATATCTTCATTATAATTTTATATTTTATTTGATAATTTTAGCAATTGTCATTATTTCATACTTTGCATGCAACAATTCAGAAGATGTTTGGAGATTTGGATCTATTGTTTCTGCTGGCTGCAGTCACAGTATCTTGTTTCATTGTGTGCATTGAATATAATTTAATCTGGAAATCTTGAGGCTTAATTATAGATATGAATTTTATTTGCTTCTGCCAGGAAGCAGGCAATATTATCATCTTGGAACAATCTAAATCTTAATCCTGGACCAACTAAACTCTTTCCTAATGGGAAATATTAAAGTTTAGCTTTTCTAAATTGAGGCCAGAAGATTTAATCTTGGAATCACCTCTCTGATAAAGAAATGTGCCTTCAGGACAATCTTGCCCTTCCCTGTTCCTTACTAGTCCCTGTTCTCTGTTTACAGCTTTCTGCTCAAGAGAGGAGATATGCAACTGTTATTTTTATTAAGAATTTATGACCACAGGATGTTTGAGCAGAACTGATAGTGCTTCAATGTAGGCAGACGAAATAAAATGCTCTTTACTTAATTGTCATTCTGCTGGGTGCAGAATTTATATTGTGTAAGATTTGCAGTCCCAGGAAAGGCAGGCTGCTGTTCTGTTCTTCTACCCACAAGGATATCTCTTTATTATTTTAATTACCATTGATTTTTTTCATACTTCAGTTTTATTACCTGAAATAATAAGGATATCCATATCTTACACAAAAATAATCCCTTCCCTGTTTTCTCACTACACTTTATAGCAGAGTGTTAAAGATGTTTAATCAAAGTTCTTTGGTATGTTTTTCTAAGCACTGGGAGCACCTTGAGCCAGAATCCATCCACCTAGAGTTTTATTTAAAATATAGACTCCTAGGCACCTGGGTGGCTCAGTGGGTCAAAGCCTCTGCCTTCAGCTCAGGTCATGATCTCAGGGTCCTGGAATCGAGGCCCGCATCGGGCTCTCTGCTCAGCGGGGAGCCTGCTTCCTCCTCTCTCTTTCTGCCTGCCTCTCTGCCTATTTGTGATCTTCTCTGTCAAATGAATAAATAAAATCCTTAAAAAAAATTAGAATATATACTCCTGTTGATGGACATCTATGCTCTTTCCGTAGTTTGATTATTGTGGATATTGCTGCTATACACATTTGGGTGCAAATGCCCCTTTGGATCACTACATTTGTATCAACAAATGAATGGATAAGTAAGATGCAATATATATATTGCACACACATGCACAATGGAATAGTATGGAGCCATCAAAACCCCAAAATCTTGCCATTTGCAATGATGTGGATGGAACTAAAGGTATTATGCTAAACAAAATAGATCAAACAGAGAAAGACAGTTATCATATGATCTCACTGATACGAGGAATTTGAGAAACAAGACAGAGGATCATAGGGGAAAGAAGGTAAAAATGAAACAAGATGAAACTGGAGAGGGAGACAAATCATAAGAGACTCTTAATCTCAGGAAACAAAAACTGAGGGTTTCTGGAATGGAGGGGGGTGGGAGGAATGGTGTGGCTGGGTGATGGATATTGGGGAGGGTATGTGCTATGGTGAGCCCTGTGAATTGCATAAGACTGGTGATTCACAGATCTGTACCCCTGAAACAAATAATACATTATATGTTAATAATTTTTTTTTTAAATACCGACTCCTTACCCTTTTCCAAGAGAATGTCTAGTTTTTATAGGTAGTGAGGGATGGCGGGCAGAAGTAAGAGATGGGTGAATATACATTAGTGAAAAGAACTTAGATGACTCTTAAAAAACAAATTCATAGGCCCCTGGGTAGCTCAGTTGATTAAGCATCTATCTTCAGCTTACCTCCTGATCCCAGTGTCCTGGGGTCTAGCCCCACATCTAACCCTCTGCTTGGCAGGGAGCCTTTTCTCCCTCTCCCTCTGCCTGCCACTCCCCATGTTTATACACTCTCTCTCTCTCTCTCTCTCTCTCTCTCTGTCAAACAGGTGCATAAAATATTTTTAAAAGACATTAAAAACAAAAAAACCCTGAGGTTCAAAAAAAAGTGTTCTAAGGTCTCTACATTTTGTTGCTTATTTTTTGGTCAATTGTAAACAATGAGTATGTAAGAAGGGAAAGAAGAAAGGAGCTATTTACAAAATTAATAATTAGCCCTTAGAGATTTTATAACTAGCTATATAAATTTTTCTAGAAAGTCTTTTTAAAAGCTAATAGTTCAATTCATTATAAATTATAATTCATTATAAATTAATAAAAATCATAGGATGTGACTCCTGGGAAAATCTAGCATTATATGTAAACATGTAATATGCAAAACAGATTTGTAATAATTAAGGTTGCTGACAAATAATCTCAATGTCCTAATAATGCAGGGAAACTTTCTCTCTTTCTCTCTCTCTCTCTCTTTTTTTAAAGGTTCTATTTATTAGAGAGCAGGAGCCAGGGGGATGAGCAGAGGAAAAAGGAGAAGCAGACTCTCTGCTGAGTAGGGAGCTCAGTGCCGATCATGAATTGGGACCCCGGGACGTGACCTGAGCCGAAGGCAGACGCTTGACCAACTGAGCCCCCCGCCACCCCC
>PITA01000893.1:0-99601 GCA_004023965.1 Spilogale gracilis
TAAACAGCTTGTGTAAGAGAAGTATGTACCTCACACAGTGCCAGGCTCCGAATTTGCACCGAGTGCAGTGGAAGCTGGGAAAAACAAGAACAATTCTTTAGGCCAGGGTGAGGGGGGTGGGGAGGACAGCATTAATAAATGCTTTAAAAGGAGGGCACACTTGAGTGAGTTCTTGAGAGATGAGTGGGGCTGAGAAGGTGTTCTTGGCAGAAGCACAGCCACACGGGAGAGCGTGAGGGCGTGAGGAGCGCAATGAGTTCAGGGACAGGCAGATATTCCGAGGTATAGGACACCAGATGAAACCACACAGGATGGGGCCCCAGCTGACAGGGTTCAGCCCCCACGAGGAGCTGTATGTGGCCTGCGGGCAACCAGAACCAGGGAAGTTATTCAGAAGGGATTTGAGTTCTTTTTTTGCGGGGGGAGGTACGGGGAGGAGGCACGGGGGCGCAGTAACAGGGATCAGTCCGAGTACCGAGTCCTGCATAATCCTGGCACCCGACAGGGTGAAAAGTGTTGTTGAGTTGTCCACAGCCTCCAGATTTGCCCAAGATATGCTGGTTTTCCTGCTCCAATCCTGCAGTCCAAGCTGTCCCAGGCAGGCCAGGAGACTGGTAAGTCCCTCCCCAGCAAAGCCCCAGGAGGCAGGCAGGGGCATTCCCAGGGCTGGAAACACACATTTCAACCTGTGGGGACGACAGCTGGAGGGGAGACTTGTCTGGGGGCCTGGGCTTGGGATGTGGGCCTTTGAGAAAGACCTGTATAAAAATACTTCTCATGAGAACATCACAAGCTACTTCCCATGCATGTCATCAAGGCTGTAAAGCCCTCGAGAGCAGCCAGCAAGAGTAGCTGGTATGTTCCAACACAGCGTGGCTGCCAGTAGGGAGAGCGGTCGGAGTCTGTTGCTGCAACGGCGCGGGCAGAAGGGCGGGCTGGGGCAAGTGGGCAGCACCACGGGGGGAGCCAGCGTCCGGCTTGTGCCGCTCCAAGTCCACGGAGCCTCGAGGCCCGAAGCCAGCCGAGGCCACTCCTAACACTGGCAGGGCTAGAATACAAAAGGAGGCCCACTTAACCACAGTACACATATTTAACAGCTATGAGTTGTGCCAACAGACTGTTGAATAACTCAATTCCCTCCTCTAGCCTTGACAAGTATCCCCCCAAAATAACCTAGATGGCCTACTTCCAGCTGGTTTCTCAGTCTCCTTGAAGCTTCACTCCAGAATGCAGCCGTGTGAGGAAGGCCGAGCCCATGGCTTGCCTACTTTCTTCCTTACCCCTGGTCAGTCCCCCTGGGTTGGGGTCCACATATTCAAGCTCCACAGGCACCCCTTCAAGCAACCACCCCTGGACCATCCCTGGAGCCAAAGGGTTGAATCTCAGCAGTGACGTGTGCCCCCACAAAGAGGCCCACGCAGGCCCTGGAGGTCGGTTCAAAGCCACTGTAGCAGAGCGTGCCAGTGGGGAAGGAGAACACAGGCTGGGGACGCGCAGGCTCCATCCATCTGGCTGACTCCATGACAGTGAGGGGCACGGTCTGGCCAAGGCTGAGTGGGGGGACAGAGTGCCACAGGCGGGAGCTGCCCAGATTCGGGTCACCCTGGGTTCCTTCCAAGCCCCCTGCCTTGGCTCTGTTCCTCACTGGGCCGTGTAGCCTTGGGTAAAACGTTTGCTCTCTCTGAGCCCATCTCATCTGTAAAGAGTATTTAACCAGGTACTCCCCAGAGATCCCACGAGGCTCACAGAAAGTGCTAACTCTGTGTCCCAAGGGGCCTGGCAGATGGGGTGCATGTCTGATGCTTTCAGCCTCGTTGGGTAGATTGAGCATGGGAACACAGACCTCCCTTTCTCACTTCCACCTGGGCCACAGTGGGATGAGGAGGGAGAAATCGATCTCTGCCTTGAGTCATGACCGGAGCTGTGGCTGCAGAGGTCCAAAGCAGACATGCTACTGTGCCTTCTCTGCTTGTCTGCCAGCCAGCCATCGTCCCTCTGCCCTGATCCTTAGCAGAGCTCCTTTCCAGCCCAGGCTGGTCCCAGGAAGAGCCTTGGGGTAGTGAGGCAGGGGCCTCAGAGCCTGGGGAGCTGTCCTCTGGGAACTGGGTATGCATGGGCAGTTGGCCAAGAGGGGCTCAACTCAAAATCTGTCCGTCTGCAAGCGTCTCTAAGTCAGCAAGAGTAACTCTCCTCTTTTAGACCTTGAACCCCACCCTCTGCTGTAGGAAATGACTTCTTCAGTCAACCTGGTTAGGGCAGGAGATAGTGGTCCCAGTCAGCCCCCATGGGCATGCAAATATTGAGAATGGTTTCCCCAACCATGTGTTGAGAAGTGGGCACCCAGTGAAAATGGAGCCACTTGTCAAGGTCAGAGCCACACCCAAGAATGTGAGCACCTATGAAAAGTTTAACAGAGAGTGTAGGAGAAGTCAGGAACTCCAGGAAGCTGGTGTGGGCATGGCACAGAGCCAAAGAACAGTTTCTGACTTTCTAGGCAGCCTCCTAAGGCAATGAGAGCAGCAAAGCATGCTAAGGACCTGATATCCAGCCAGAAAATCCCACCCAGGAAGACAGTAAAGAGCTGGGAGCCTACAGCAATTAACTGGCACAGAACTACATTTTCTGTCCCATTCATGGCACCAGGGTCAAGTGTCCATGAATTAGTTAACCTTCCACAACCCCTCACCATCTGAGCGCAGGCGCAGGCCATTTTATACAGAACCTGCAGGCAGGGAGAAGTCTGCGCCCCTTAGAATGAGTTTTCTCAGTCTCAGCACTATGTTACGGCCCCCATAATTCTTTGTTGTAAGGCTGTTCGGTGCATTGTAAGGCATTCGACACCATCTCTGACAAGAACACCCATGGTTGCAACAACCAAAAATGTCTCCAGACACTGTCAAACATCCCCTGGCGGAAAAATACTCCCTGAGTGAGAGTCATTGCTTCAGACAAGAATAGGCAGAGATGGGGATGACACACAGAGTGGGGTCATGCTGCTTCCAAGTCCTTCTCTGGCCGTGCCAACATTGCTCAGAGACTCATACCTACCCGACGCTCCCACCAATGAACTCTATGGCCAAGGAGAAGGAGAAGAAGGGACACAGGTGCCTATTTGTTGACAACAATGCAACGACACTCACCAAGGACTCCCATGCTCCGGGCAGCGTGCCGGGCTCTCTGCATGGATCCTCCAAATGATCTGAGCAAGAACTCTCTCTCTGAGCTTAAGCACGGATACCGCCCCCAGCATGGAGGAGGAGGATCTCTGGGCTCTCTGACTTACAACAGATGAACAACTTCCTGAAGTTTGAGTAGCTGGCCAGCATTGGAGCTGAGGCTGGAACTCAAGCCCTCAGAGTCCAGAGCCTGCACTCTTAAGTCTCAACATGACAACAATTTTCGTTGTAACGATAATCACCTCCCAGCTGTAGGCTCAGGCAAGATGCTGAACAAAAAGAAAAGTGACTTGATGTAGGTGATTTCATCTGGTCCTTCCCGCCTCTCTAAGATGAGGGCCCTGGAGGAGATAAAGCCCAGCGCTTCCTTGACCTTTGCCAGCTGGAGTGGTGACAACAATCAGAACGCAGGTTTCCTTCAGCAGGCCTTCTCGGGAGCCACAGCTTTGTCTAAGAACCCAGACTTTGGAGTGCGTGGGTGGACCGGAGTAGTCACCAGCCCCGTGCCTGGTCCCCATCCCCTGGTGCCTGGAGATTCCACTCCAGGAAAACAAATATTAAGTGTGGGGAGAGCTCTTTGCTGCCTTTGAAAAACAAAATGCCAGCAGCTCAGCACTGGACCCCAGGAAGGCTTCAATCACATTCCAGGACTTGCAAGCAGTTCAGGGATGGAATTTGTGGAGGAATGTTTGTTCCTTTCCCCCTGCTTAAAGGATCTGAAGAGTGATTAAAAACAAAAGACAGTGAAGTTTCAAAAGTACATCAACAGCGTCCCTTTAAAAACACACCCAAGCCCAAGATGAAGGCTCGAGCAACAAGATACTGTGCTGATTAATTATTAAGAACACATTTCGTGCGGTTTGACAGCTATGCCAGAGCAGTCCGCTTCCTAGTGATTAAACCTCAATAAATGTGGTTCTAATAATGAGCTGGTATTGAATTATCAGACAATGGCAGCCTTAGTAAATCTTAATTAGTTTTGTCTTTTGAGCCTTTCATTTAAATTCTGAGTAATACAAATGTCGGTCGGAGGAGTGAGGGAGGCATGGCTGCCATCCCGGGGGTGCCGCCCTCGGCCCACGACCCCCGAGCCCCACACACCCAGAGTTCGCCAGCATGTAGGGCGGCTGGGGGAGGACCAAGTGTGGAACTGGGGAGGACGACAAAGCTTCTCTGGAAGTTTGCTTTCCAAAAAACCAGAGCCAGCCCTTCTTCAAACACCTCTGAGGAAGGAAAGCCTCATTAGGCGCAACAGTTAGACTTTCTCGGGTGAAAACAATTATTTCTGAAACGTAGAGCTCTAGGAGAGAAAAACAAAAAACAAAAAAACCAGGAGACAGGGAAGGAGGAGGGCTAGGTGACGGGCCAGCCACCAGGTCCGACTGGAGGCCTTTCAGGGTAAACAAACTGACCAGGGCGCACAGCCTTGCTTCAAAAGGCCCACAATTACTTGTTTTATTGCTCGGAGTTACAAGATGATGGTATCTCAAAAGAAGGTGACAGCAAGTTTACAGATCAGTCCCTGAGGGTAGCTGGCGCAGACGGAGAGACTCCCTTCTCCAAACAGAGCTGCTTGCTCAATGAGGCGCTTTCCACGGGAGATGGGAGACGTTCCTCTGCTTTGGGAGCCCAGTGGAAGGCCAGTCAAAGCACTCTCCACCTCCGTGCACATTTGGTTACTCATTAACTCCTAATTTGGTGAGGGGGGGGAAAGGGGTGTCTCTTTCAAGAATTTCTCCCTCCGGAGATGGCATCTCTGAGCAGCAGCATTTGGCAGTAAAACACAACATATGTCAGAGCAGAGTGGCTTCAGGGCTCGGGGATTTACGACCGGGTTCCGGAATGTTGTTAAAGCCGTGGCCAGAAACTCTGATTCCATATTGGGACAGATTTGGGTAATTAGGCAAAGTAAATGAGTCCTGTCCTGGGAGGCAAGAGGCCTGGGTCCCATCTCCGCCATTAACTTGGGTGACCTTGGGCGAGTTCCTTCTCCTCCCTGGGCTTTGTGGAAGACGCCTCGTGAAGTTTGTGGTACCTAAGGATATTTCTAGCTCCAAAAGTCTGTGATTCCAAGGATCCCAAAACTCAACAGACATTTCTCCCATAGACACCCATGCTCTAAAATCTATGGGACCTGGAAGTCTGGTGGTGAGGGACCATCATCAGAGTGAACGAATTACAGGATGCCGGACATGACTGTGACAGAGTGGTCCTGCTTTCAATCTCACCATCTTTAGCCACCATTAAGAACTCATCCTTTCACACCGGGAGCTTTACTCCGTGTGGAAGAAGGAAAAGGACCACCATCCATCCTCAGAGTGGCCTGGGCCTCCTCACGATGTCCCAACCAAGGCAAAGACCATTTTCAGAGGTCACTCTTCTGTTCTTTGGAGCAAAGTTCCGGGAACCCTTCTGTCTGGTCTTCTCTACCCTGAATGGTGGCTCTCAGGCTCCCACTGTGAGCGCCGTATCTCGCTGTCTCTGGCAGAGGCCGTAAGTCTTCTTCTGCTTCAACTCAGCACAGAGCTGGACCAACGACCCCCTGCCCCCTGGCCCCAAGCAGCCCTTGTTTACACAGTACTGCCTTACCAGGGCCTTTGCACTGGACATCTGCTCCAGAAGCTACCAGAGAACCATAGAAGTCCCTGTATCTCCACCAGAATTCGAAAATGCTGAACTGACTCTGACAAGAAGTGACACTTTTTTCACAGACAGACAATTCCATTTTTTCCCCTGACACCCTTATCTTCTTCCTGTAACGGTTCCTTTAGCTAAGAATCACTACACCAACACAACACAAACAGCCCGCCTTTCTCCCCTGCAGCATTTCATGACTACACTTTTTTAAAAATTATTATTGAGTATCTCTGCCCTCTATAGCAGCAGGAAGCACATCTGCCTTCATCCATGCCCTGTCCTCTTTCCCTCAGCTCAGTTGCAGGTATGTAATGGGGCTTAAAGAATAGTGTTGGCTGGAATCGCCGGGTTCCTGGAAGCAGGCCGCTGGCACTAAAGATGCTCACAGAAGCTGCTGTGAGAACGGAGAAGTAGAGGCAAGTATGGAGAACATGCAGTTGGGCTTTAGAAGCTGGCATCATGTGGAGAGGCAGAGGAGGGCCTCAGGTGCCCCGCGGCTCCCTCCCGGCCTGTGTCTGCAGGAGGACTCCACTAGCCCACAAGCCTTGCTGGCAGGCAGTCAGCAGGAAGACGCCACCTACAGGGGAGTGTGGAGAATGCGCTGGAACAGAGCAGTTCAAACCCAAAAGAAGTTGAGTCCTGCCTCCCCGTGAAATAGAGCCCACTGGGTTTGCCTGGAGCTCTGGGTTCCAATTCCTCCACGCACATCCCATTGTATCTCTCCTGCCCGCACGAGCTCACTCTACTGAGCAGGCTTTTTCCCCCAAACCTCTAAATAAAACTTGCAACTCTTGCCAAATGTTTACTCCATCACGCAATATTTAGCAACACGAGTGCTACAAATGGATCACGAACAGATCAAATATCATACATTAGTCTTCAAACCCTGGAAATATTTTTCAAATCATGTTTCGTTTTGTTTTTTTTTCCTTTTCAGACACATCAGCAACCTCCTGACAGTTGTGGTCAGGCCTGCCAGCAGGCAGCCAGACACGGCCCCACCCGGGCAAGAAACTGGGCAAAGTGTGGCTAAGGGCAGGTGGCCGCTGGCAGAGGCCCCCTTTGGGCCCCTGGACGTCAGGGTACCTGGCTGTATGGTGCCCCAAGGGAGTGGTGTGTGTGTGTGTGTGTGTGTGTGTGTGTGTGTGTGTGTGTGTGTGTTCGTGGTCATGTTGGGTCCTGCAGGGGAGGAACATGATGGATACATGGGGGCCCGTGGGCGGCGCTCAGTATGGTACATGGAAGGACATGGGTGCACTAAGACTTTGGGTGAGGTCTGTGTGCTCTGTGAGCTCAGGGACACACAGAGGATTACACGATGTGGTGTGTGTGATGCGGTTTGTAAGGGGGTAGCCGTGGGCTATGTAGCAGGTGGGATGTGTTGGTGTGTGAATGACACGCAGCTCACTGTGGCGCCACTGAGGGTAAGGGGGAGCAGAGGGACATGGGTACCGAAATGAAATCTTGGCCACCAGAAAGTGGCTCCCGGTTGACCAGGCCTTGGCTCTGAGACCATCTCCAGCAGTGGGAGAGCTGCCCATGCCAGGGAAGGCCGGGACACCTGCCATTGGCAGGGCAGCCTCCATGCCAAGACTTGGGTCCAGCCTTGAATCTACAGACGTGGACTCCATAGTTGGGAAAGCTCAGTGGCTGTCACCTAACATCTGTGCCCAAGGGCACTGAAGCGAAGTAAATGAGGTAAATTATTTTGTGGCTTAGATGCAGCTGCTATTCTGGGTCAGGGGCCTGAGGAAGACGTTGGAGCCCTTGGCCGGAGCGAAGTGTGTCGCTGCCTCATGTGTAGCTTTAGTCCCTGGGGACACATTATCACTAATAATGATTTCAGCCCAAGGGAGACATAGTCAACTTTCCCAACCAGCAGACAGAGCTTCCCTGAGGCCCCGAGAAGGCGCCATGGCAAGCCGCCCAGGATCCCATGCAAAGGTCACAGCTTTTGCTCGGGGCCGTCTCAGAGGAGATGCCAGGCTCCAGTCACGACACTTCCCTCAGATACGTGTGACTCCCCCCACCTTGAAGATTCAAACCCTGGGGTCTTGCCTCCAGGACTCTCAGATAACTTGTCCCAGTCTCTTCACTCACCCAAGTCCTCTCTGTGTTTCCCAACCTAAGGCCAGGGAGCTACCCTCAATATTTAGGGCACAAGATGAAGTTCAGGAGAGCCCTTGCTTGAGAGTAAGAGGAGGGAGCGGCTTTTGGCATCTGGACCCAGAGGGTGGTGGGCAGGACACAGAGGGTCACACAGAACTGCTGAGGGGACACTCGATTTTGACTTCCTGCTTATGATTGGCTTTTGAGGAAAAGAGACCCTGGTGCCTTCCTTCTGTCATTTAAAACTCCAACATGACAAACTGATTCAAAGAGCTTACTAACCAAGATGGCTTCAGATATGGAGTTATGGGGAGAATAAAGCCTTGTGAAAAATTATTGCTTGAGGCAAATAACGAAGAAACTTCCACTGGCAAGGAACTGCGGGGGCTAGAGGGGAGGTGTCAGCCCAGTGCGGGATAATCTGCAGGCCACAATTCCACACAGAACAACACTGAAACGTGGAGGAAGCCCACAGGGACACAAGTGGGTCATGTTCGCATCTACGGCCGGCCAGATGCCACCTCCGACAGCCTTCTCTTCTTCCCTCCCCCCACCTCAGATCCACTGTTCTGTGCTTGCTTGTCTCTGGAAGTCTGGAGTCCCATCCAGAAGACAGAATGAGAAGAAAAATCCACTATGGCATTGCCCTTGATGCCCTTTTCTTTTCTCTTTCCCTGAAAGTAGACACCAACCCCCTTTCCCAAACGTAAAGAGTCAGTCCACTTCTTAGCAGGCAATTACAGTTGGTCTGTCCTTTAAACACATGTGGGAATATTCGGCCTTGGAATTTACCCAAAATCAGCTGAGACAGGCAGAGAGAGCCAAAGTATTCCCACCTAAGGAGACAAGCCCTCCTTCCACAGTCTGCTTGACCATCACCTCCTCTGGGGACATTCTCTCCCCCATCTTGCCCTTACTGTGCCCCAAAACATCACTTCTAGAATCCTTTCAACTAGAAGCTGTTTCTTCTCCTAAAAGCCCAAAGGGTATAGAAGGGAGGTAAGTATCCTCTTTGCCCCTCAATGTTCCTTCCAGGTTGTTTCTTCTTCCTCCTTCAAAGCCCTTGTTTCTTAGAGGGGCAAGTCCTCAGACTTCATCACCCACCACTCTGCCTTGTTGCCCCACACAAGCCTCCCTCATCTGGCTTTAGCACTTGGCTCACTACCCTTCTCTCTGCCACCACTCTTGTCATTCTTGGCAACCTGAACATTCACACAGATGACCCATCCCCAGCTCTCTGCTCTCTCCACTTCTTAGTTCTGACAGATGCACTGATCTTTTCGTCCATGCCACCTCAGCCACCAACTTCTGTGGTTGTACTTTTTATCTTTACAGAAAGTTATTTCAACAAATAACTGCATTCCTTCAGAAATGTCAAGTAGCTTCACTCTTTGGCTGGCCACCTCTTCCTGCAATCTGGAGCCTCTAGCAACTCAGCCCTCCTTGAGATACCCAAATGACAGTCCCTTCCCCTCTCACCACTTCCCCCTCCTCCAGATGCACACAGGCTTTCTTGCCCTCCCCCTCCTCCAGCTCAGGGTCTGTGGTCAGCTCTCTGTCCTTCCCCTCGCATTTATCTCCTTTGCTCTGTATCACTCTGTAGGACACCAGCCTGGAAAGACCTGAGCCTAAAGCATTGCTCCCTTCCCTCCACTTCCCTCATACTCCACAACTGATTCATCAGCAAGTTCTGACAACATTACCTCCAAATATATCCTAATTTTGATGACTTCTTCCCTTTTTTATCATCAAAATATCAGTCTAAGCCACTGATATATTTTAAGTCAAATATTTCCACTTTTATTTTTTTAATATTTTATTTATTTGACAGGAGAGAGAGGGAGAACAAGCATGGGAAGCAGCAGAGGGAGAGGGAGAAGTAGGCTATCTGCTGTGCAGGGAGCCCGATACAGGGCTCTATCCCATAACCCTACGATCATGACCCAAGCTGAAGGCAGAGGCTTAACCTACTGAGCTACCCATGTGCCCCACCACTGGTATCTCTCATCCAGTGTACTGTAAAGTCCTTCTAACTGGCTTTCTTGCCTCATGGTGTTTTTAACTTTTTAAAATACACTGACTTCATTTTTTGGAGAAGATTTAGGTTCACAGCAAAACTGAGCAGAAAGTACAAAGAATTCCTATATTCCCCTTGCCCCCACCCTACGCACATAGCCTCCTTCACTATCAACATCTCCAACCAGAGTAGCACATTTGTTACAACTGAGGAACCCACATTGACATCTTGATCATCCAAAGCCCATAGTTTATATTAGGGTTCCCTCTTGGTTTTGACAGATCTACAATGGCATGTACCCACTGCTGTAGTATCAAATAATAGTTTCGTGGCCCTAAAAGGCTTCTTTGCTCTACCTATTCATCTCTTCCTCCCCACGACCCCTGATCTTTTTACTGTCTCCATTTTCTAACTTTTTTTTTCCAGAATGCCATAGAGTTGGAATCATATGATATGTAGCCTTTTCAGAGTGGCTCTTTACTCTCAGTGATATGCACTTCAGTTTCCTCCATGTCTCGTCATGGCTTGATAGCCCATTTCTTGTCAGTGCTGAACAACATCTCATTGTCTGGGTAATACCATGCACTATTTATCCAGGAACCTATCGCAGGACATCTTGGTTGCTTCCAAGTTTGGGCAATTATGAATAAAGCTACTATAAGCATTTGTGTGTGGGTTTCTTCTGTTTGGACATAAGTTTCAACTCATTTGGGTAAATACCAAGGAACACGATCACTAGATCATATGGTAAGAATATGTTTAGTTATGTAAGAAACTGCTAAACTATCTTCTGTACCATTTTGCCTTCCCACTAGTGACAAGTGAGGGTTCCTGCTGTGCCACATCCTCTCCAGCATTCAGTGTTATCAGTGTTTTGGACCATTCTCATAGGTGTGTATCGGTGTCTTATTGTTTTATAGACGGGTCTTTTTAAATCTTCAATGTGATTGTGTTGTTCCCTTTTGAAAAGCTCTCTGGCAAATTCCCACCATGACACAATACATTCCAAACTCCTGACTCTGACCCACAACACACTGCATAGTCTGGCCTCTAGCAACCCATGTCCGTTCAGAATGGTCAGCATCTATGCCACGCTGATTCTTTAACCTTTCAATGACCACCCAATTCTCCAACCTCACCGTGTCCCATTCTCCCATGGCCATCTTGCTCCAGCCATTCTGGCCCTCTTTCATTCTTTAAATATGGCAGACTTGTTTCTGGCTTAGGGCTTCCTGCTTGTCATTCTTTTTCCTTAGATGTTGTTCAGCCAGATCTGCACATGACTGCCTCCCTCAATCAGGTATTGGTTTAAATACTATCTCCAAGAGGGGACTTTCCTAACTCCAGGCACTTTTGGGTAGATGGATAGATGGAGCCTAAAAAAAGTTAAAAGAAACATGACTGCTATAAGCTAGAAGGCCATTGTACCAATGGAAAGAGCCATTTCAGGAGTCTGTGTGGGCAGTCACTCTAAGCCCCTGTCAGAGAAAAAGAACAAAAACAGAAGCAGGTGTACAACAGAATAGCATAAGGCCAACGGAAGGGAGCTGACAGTATCAAGTGACACAGCTTCTGGAGGACTGCTGACAGTCAGGCATGCTGCTAGGAGCACAGAAAGCATCAGACCTGGGGCCCCAGGGTGGCTCAGTCGGTTAAGCATCAGACTCTAGGTTTCAACTCTGGTCGTGATCTCAGGATCCTGGGATCCAGCCCTGCATCCATGCTCAGCAGGGGCTCTGCTTTAGGATTCTCCCTCTCCCTCTGCTCCTCCCTCACTGCTCACACTGTCTCTCTAAAATAAATACATACATCTTTAAAATAAACAAATAAATCAATAAAGCATCAGACCCTAACTACCCACCAGCACACAGAATGAGTATCCAATGTACACATCTTGGCAAATTCCTAGAACCTTAGACTAGAGGCAGTGTGCCTGGGGGAGAGGAGTCAGGCTCTGAGCGTCCTGCCTCCTGGCTGTAAAAACCACTCTTGTCTGTATCTTGAGCTTTTGCCATTTAGTTCAGAAATCAAGGCAGAGAAGAAACCTCTGCATCACATATTACCAGCTGGGGTCTGGAGAGAATCTGAGCCTGTGCCCTTTGATTTTTCACATGTATGCAATTCCTTTCTTGATGCTCTGAAACTCAAAGCTTACTACTCTTAACATTTATGACCAAAGATAACTGGCAACGTTACATAGCCTCTGCAATGACTTTTTTTTAAAACCATGTCTGATCAAGACACTATTTAGGTCATGGTGTCTCAAAGTATGGGTCATGAACCATTAAGATGTCATGAAATCAATTTAGATGGTTCACAACCAGCATATTTTAACAAAATAGAATACAGTAGATGAGAAGAGAAAATCTCAAAGTGCATCACACATAGGAGGGGTAAGTGTTATTTCAGAAAACATGTTTCAGTTATATATATTATATATTACGTGTGTGTGTGTGTGTGTGTGTGTGTGTGTGTGTCTGTGTGTAATGAAGATACAATGAAAAATGTAGGGGCACAGCTAAAAAAGCAGAAGCTATTTCTCTAGGCTTCATTTGACTATACAAATATGTTATGAACAATGTATAAAATATATTCTAAAGTAACTTCAAAATTCATGTAGAATTCATTCACATCAGTAGAAAGCTGCCAAAGTTAATATGCATCAGAAATAGTACACAGCATTTGTGGCAATCTGGAACATCCCATTTTAAGGCTTGGATCCTGACATTCTACTAGACAGCAAGTCTAGTGGAGATCAGGCTCTAATATCTTCTCTTTTACTCTCTAGCATGATGGCCTTAGGAACGCTTCCCTCCCTTTCTGTGCCTCAGATTCCTTATCTCTAAAATGAAAGCTGTGGTTTCATGTGCTTCTGAGGAGCCCTCTGCAGAAATCAAGCATTCTGAGTCTACAAGAGGCTGTATGAAATGATCAAGAACTTCAAAATCAAATCCTAGCTGCCACTACCAATATGATTGCCAGTTTCTGCAATCAGCAATCAGAAATTATGATGCATCTCTCCAGAAGGACTAGTGTCAGTCTCGCAAAGCTCCGAGCACGAGAGAGATCTTCACAGGAAAGGGCTACTGTTACCATGCCCGGCCCTGCCCTCTGTCTGCACTGGTGTCTGGGCACCAACCAAATCTACCTTGCACCTGTGACCTTCTGCACCTGTCTCTGAAAATCCTGTTCTCAATGGGAATAACGAGGAGGGAAAGGGAGCTCCTTAAGGAAGGAAGAAGGAAGGGAAGGGGGGAGGATCCTCAGTTCCTATGCTCCAGACTAAACCTAAAATCTCATGAGGAGGCTCAGAGAGAGGCAAAGAGAAGTGGCCAGCACACAGGGCCACACGCACGCAGCCCAGCAGAGTGGTCAGCCAGCCCTGACGGCTCCCCAGCCCTGCTGGACAGCTCTGCAGGAAGACGCCAGTCCTTACAGTGAGCAGAGACTGAGCGCCCAGTGATCCTGGTTCAACCCACTGGACCCACACAGAGGTCGTCACAAGACGGCCCCTGGGATACTGGAGATACTTTTTCTGCCACCCTAGGATTCCCCAGCTATAAGTTCCTGAGACCTTTCACCTGCCCCTGGCCTGCTATGGTCTCAGGGACTTCACCATGAACTGGCCATATCTGAAAGGGTTCTAGATGGGCACAGTCCCTACTGGCAATGCTCATCCTTTCCCAGGTGCAAAGTTTGCTATTGGCCTCGACTCCTCCCACCTAAGAGAGATAAGGTGCTCATTCCACTGAATTTAGTTGTGGCACAGGTGGGTGGACATTTAGTGATTTTTTTTTCCTGTAAAGGTAATTAATATTTATGATTCTTAAATAAAAGAACACTCACTCTCAAGCACATCACCACTGCAAAGAGCTAAAGGGGACAAGACAAATTAGCATCATCGCCTGTCCCTAGGAAGTGCATAGCAGGAAAGAAAAAAAAAGTGTTCAAACAAACGTTTATAAAAGCCAAACGAATGGGTGGGGCTATTTCACTGTCATTCACACACAGCACATCTATGTAGATGAAGGTCACAGAAACTCCCCCAGTTGGGGGTCAGTCTTCACTCAATCACCACCAAAGCTGTCTCCATACAGTGAAAAAGACAAATGAGCCTCTGTCCAGACCCACAAATGATGTCCCCAAGACACCACCAGAAGCAGGTAAGAGAGGATTTGCATCCAGGAGACACAGCAGGCCACAGAGCCTTTGTCTGGGTTCATGTCTCCTGCGGTACATGGCTGGGAGGAAAGGAGCCACATCTACACTCTGGTGGCCTGGGCCAGTGCACAGCCAATGAGACGGAGAGAAGGTCAGGAGCTGCCAACAGGGCTAAACATTGTCTGCTTTCCTGATACAGAGTTTGAATGAAGTTGGCATCTCCCAGCCTGCTAGTCTGCAGGGCCCGGTAGGATAGACAGATCTGTGGGAAGCATAAGTGCAATTAAAACAAGGGGACAAGACCCACACAGGTCTAGACATTCCCTCCACCTGGGGAGCTGCCTCCACCACCCTGTGCCTCAGCTCATCTGCAAGGGGGACCATAACTGCAAGAACACAAGGACAGCCGCTGAAGCCAGAGCTACCACGACCAGGCCCTTCCCTGGGTGGAGTGGACCATCGGATGAGAGGTAGAGAAACCACAGTGCAGACAGTCAAAGCATCACTCCCCCTGCAAAGGCAGAGGAGAGAAGAAGGAAACGAACTGGCTGACCCAAGAACAGCCCTGATTCCCAGGCCCCTGTCTGGGAATTTTCTCTTTCCAAATATGAAGGAAATAAAAATAGGTAGGCAGGGAGGCCAAAATATGTTTGCAAAAACCCCAGTCTGGTTTTGAAATGCCTGCTCCCACCATTTCAAGACTAAGAATAATGGAAGAAGTCGGGGATGCTGGCACGGCCCCAGGGCGTGAGTACACTTGGATTTGAGCGTGCGCTCATGTCTACGCCACACCAAATGCTCTGGAGCTAGTCAGAAGTGTCAGAAGCCTTTACAGAAATGAATGAGCAGCTGATTAAGACATGTGGCTGCTGACAAGCAGGAATTAGCCCCACAAAACATTTCCAAGTGTCAGCGATGGAAATGTACTCCACGGCCATCCAGTCGTGAGGGCAGAGCTACCCGCACGCTGCGAAGCTTCGCCAGGGGTCTGGGCCTGGGGCGGGGAGCTTCCCCCCAGCTGGGCCTCGGGACAGGACCACCAGGCAACTCAACGACAAACAGGCCAAAATGGATCGTGTTCAGCTTGTCACTTCAACTCAACTACCTTAAACATCTGGGGTTTTCCTGTGACATCTTGTTATGGGCTGTACCTTGGCATGTGACTGTATCTAGAGGGAGAGGCAGCTTTCGATTAAAGAGGTAATTAAGTTTAGATGAGGTCATGAGGGTGGGCCCGAATCCTATATGCTTATATCCTTTTTAAGAAGAGAAATGAGGATGCAGACATGTACAAAGGAAAGACCATGTGAAGAGACAGGAGGGGGTGGCTGTCTGGAGCCAAGAGAGAGGTCCCAGAAGAAAGAACCCTGCTGACACCCTGACCTAGGACTTGCGGCCTCTGGAATTGGGAGAAAAATAAGTTCCTGTGGTTTAGGCCCCCCGGTCTGTGGTTCTCTATTATGGCAGCCCGAATAGATGAAAACACACCAGCTCGGCCTGTGCTGTGTGTTTAATAAAAATGCCCGGATGCTGCCATCTGTTATCAGGAAACAGAGGGCAGGGGAGGGCTTCACACACCTGAAGCACAACCTCACAGACAAGGAGAGCAACTGGTGCTCCAGAGCTCGAGAGAATGGAGGAAAGGAACAGCCAACCAGGGAGCAGCCAGATGTGAGGACACGCTCTTTACACCCATCATGTGCACTCACGGTAATCCCAACAACAACTCTGAGAAGTCGGCACTGTTACCCCATTTCACAGATGGGGAAGGTGGTTCTCAGAGGCAGTAAGGATCCTGACAAGGATGTAGATGTATTCAGCAGAAGAGAGATGAAAATCCAGGTCTGTCTGATTCCAAAGGCTATATTTCCCCCTCCAGCCAGAATCAGTGATGTAAGTTCACAAACAATTAAGCCGTCTGCCGTGGTGTGGCAGGAAGACCCAGAAGTGGAGGCATCCAGACGGGGACGAGCAGACAGGGGAAGTGGCGACCGTGATTTCCATCATGTGTCCCTTCAGCACAACATAGTTAGGTCACACTTTCCTGCTCACATCTGCACATGCACCTGTGAGGAGATGATCTGAATCCCTTAGTGGATAATTTGAAACTGTACCAAGTGATTGCAGTTTGTGACTCCAGGGTGTATCCCTGCTGGGAATCCCCATGGAAGGGATCTGGGCTGGGATGGTCCCCAAGACACTTCTAGCCCTGAAAGTCCACAGCTCTTGAACATCTATGGAGCCTGGAAAGTAGAGCACTTTGGCATGCTGCCTCCAAAACATTCCCCAGAGCCGAGGTCAGGGTATCCACACCGGATCTTCAATGAGTTCAACTTCTCTCTGCACAAACAGTGATCTGGCTAAAAAGAGCAGCACACAGTGCCCAGGAATGGTCTTGGCAGGTCAAGATCAAAGCCCCTTGAGGCTAGACTAAAAGTTTGTTGTGTTTGTTCTCACTTGCTCAGATCCAGGGAAGGAAGTGGAAAGAGGCTGGGCTGGTAGGTGGGTCCCAGCCCCATTCTGTCCCAGATGTTGTGGGATAAGCAGTTCCACCATCCTGACCCTGCCAAGGAGCTGATGACAAAGGCCAGGCTGGTGGCTCTGGGCCCTGCAGCCCTCCAGTTCCAGCTGGGGTTGCTTAGGCCCCATCATAAGCCCAGCCTTGTCCCAAGGCAAAGGAAGGACAGGTGGGAGCCAGGCCAGCAACACCCAGGCTCAGTGCCCGGGCAGCTGGGCCACCCACCCATCCTGACCTGGGCCCTGGTGCTGCTAACCATCCTTAGCGCTGCATTTACCTCCTTTTCCCTTCTCCTTCTTCTCCCTTCACCCTCCCACTTCCTCCAAGTTCAGGGCCCCTCAAGGCCTCCCTGGTCTTCTCTAGCACCTGCATCAGGGAAAAGGGACCGAGGTCTGGACTGGCATCCCTAGTCAGGGGAAGGTCACTACTGGCCTCAGCTGTAACTCCACAGGAAAGCATTTCCTGGCCCACCAAGACTGGAGGAGAGGCTATACTTCTGTGCTCGTTAAGCCTCTAATACCTATGACCTATGGTCTTAGAATGATGTTTACTTGCCCTTCCACACAATGAGAGTACAAGCACCTAAAGGGTAGGAACTCTCCTTTAACCCCCATATTCTTCATGCTTGGTATGAGACAAAAACTCAGATGGTATTGGTTGAATAAATGGATGAAGACAGAAGAAAATTTCAAGGGATGCTGAAGACCTCTCCACCCAAGCCAAACTCCAGTCCTCATGCAGTCCTACCTTGGGGCACTTATCCCCCGGGCCTCTGGAAAAAGCAAAGGGAGATCCTGTACAGAGAGAACAGGAAGGAATTCATCCACGGATCCAAATGAGGCCTGGCCGTACAAAGGCAAAAGGGAACTCGGCAGTGGTGGGGTCTCCCGCCTGGCAGAGGTAAGTTGGTGGCAGGCAGGTACCGGATGAGAGAGAAGGAAGTGGGGCATGACAAGGGACAGGGTGTGTGTCCGGGCGGGGGGGAGTCCAGGTAAGCCCAGGGGTAGAGGGAAGACCCAAAGCCCAATCATCCAGCAGTCAAACACCTCGGCCCCCTGACCCCAACCTCCACTCACATGAAGCTCCCAGGAGCACAAATGAATCCTGATCAGCATGGATGAATTTCTTCCTGTCACCCTCTCAGGGTCCCAGCCAGGACCCGCAGCCCTGAAAGGTAGGAAACAGAGATGTGGGATGACCTTTCCCTATCCTCTCTGCATGTAAACTCTACAATATAAACTCTACGGGAGCCTAAACCGCCCAGGGTAATGAATGAGGAAAAGACAGCTGGTCCTTGGGGACTCACACGGTCCTCTGCTATGGAGGCCAAGTGAGGCTGCCTCAGAGAAGGGCTTGGGTCTGGACCGTGAGGGGTGAGCAGGAGTTGGGGGGAGGAACACCAGGTGGGGTTGTGAAGGAGACAGATGCCACATGCTCAGGGAGGCAGAAGAATGACAGGGATGTGGGGAGGGGTAGGGAGGGGGAGGGAGGCCGACAGGAGGAAGCAGAAGAGCCCTAAGGTACCCAGAAAGACCTGCCGTTGCTGAGGCAGAAGCAGGGTTCTGGAATGCTCTTATGTCCCAGGAGCCCAGCAAACGCTGCTGCCCATACTCCCCAGTGGCTCCTTGGAGGGCACCCTGTAAACAGCTCTACTTCCTTCTCCAGAGCTTGGTGTCACCAGTCCCATTTCCCCGACCCAACTGCTCACGGTGCCACGGTAAAATCTAACTTAGGCTGGCCTGGCCTGACTGAAGGCCGGCCCACCCCAACCCCTCCTCCATGGCTGCTAAGGGGCAGAGGAGGCTCTGGGGAGTGCGCAGGCTGGACCAGTGCAGGCAGATCAGCCACACCAGCGACTTCTTTACCAATCAGCCTCTCTAGGAGATACACTGTCTGTGGACGATTTAAAAAGTCAAAGAGATGCAAACACCATGAGATGCCTACATATGGAGCATGCAAGGAAGAAATGACCCTGGTTCCAGTCTCACTCTCTGTCCCAGCAGGCCCAGAGAACTTCAATACTCTCCTCTCATGAAACCCTCCATGCCGTACCTGGAGGTTCTCCAAACCGTATATATGGCCACGTCACAGGACTGCTCAAAGTCATGGTATCTCCCAGTCCCAACTGCTTAGCTAGACTTTCAAGACACTTCATTTCTCCCCAACCTATTTCTGTAGCCTCTTCCTGCTCCTCTACAACTCAGACTCCTCTACTCTGGAGAACCATTGCATGGGCTTCATCTCAACTTTTGAGTTCTGCTCATTCACCAGGGCTCAGCAGCAACCTCCTCTCTCTTTTCCTTCTAGAAGCTTTCTTAACCACGACCCCCAGGAGTAGGTGATTTCCTTTTATTTCTTTTGATATTCCTTTTGATCCCTCCATGCCCACCCAGCCAGTCATGGGTCTATGAGGATATCTTCTCATCTCTCCTCGGAGGCCACAGATACCTGGAGAGCAGAGCCTAGCTCCTGTCCTGTTGGAGACTCCCCCCATGGTGCCCAGTGTCATGCCCTTCCCCCAGCAAACAGAGCACCTCAGCTGGGCTTTGGGGCCAAGACCCTCATAGGCCTAAGGATTTTCTTTTTTTTTACTCTAACAGAGACACACAGAACATGTGAGGGGGTAGGAGGGGCAAAGGAACAGGGAGAGAGAGAATCCCAACCAGGCTCTATGCTCAGCACAGAGACTAATGCAGGGCTCAAGCCCATGATCCTGAGATCACAACCTGAGCCAAAATCAAGAGTCAGATGATTAACTGACTGAGCCACCAAGGTGCCCCTCAGAGGCCCCAGGATATTCTTAACTAGTGATACTCCCTTGAAGAGAATTCCTCCACAAGAACAATCGTGCTATGCTGCTCTGGTGCCTGTGGCCGAGCAAGGCCCTGGAGAGAACACTACCTACCACCTTGGGAAACACCACTCCGTTTCCAGGATCAGTGGCAGCTTGGACATCAGGCACCAAGATCGACATAATTTGCAAGGCCCAGTGCAAAATGAACATGCAGGCCTCTGTTCAAAAAGCCAGAAAAACATGCTGTTAAAAGTACTCAAATACAGAACTTTCTACATTCTTCTGCAGTCTCGCTCTTAACCTGTTGTGGTGGGTTGTTTGTTTGGTTGTTTTTTAATAAACTTAATTTTCAGAACAGTCTTTGATTTACAGAAAAAAAATGGTGAAGACAGTACATGGTTCCCGCCTACTCTGCACCCAGTTTCCCCTAGAATTAACACCTCATGTGAATAGGTGTTACTAATGAACTAATAACCAATAGTGATATTCTACTTACTTTTAACAAAAATCCATACTTGATTCAGATTTCCTTAATTTTTACCTAATGAGTTTGCCTGGGCCATGATCCCACCAAGGGCACCACACTGCATTCTCCTTGGGCACTTCTTGCTATCACATTTCTGCAGACTTCCCTTGTTCAGGATGACCTTGACAGTTTTGAGGAGTACTGGTCAGATGTTCAGTAAAAAAAAACTTCTACAGAGAGTTGTTTGCTGGTTTCTTCATGATTCGATGCAGTTGTAGACTAGGACCACAGGAGTAAAGTGTCATTTCCATCACATCATCTGAAAGCTACATGCTGTGAACCTGACTTATCACTGTTGGTTTTGACCTTGGTCCCCGAGCTGGGGCTGTGCTTGTCATGTTTCTCCACCATGAATTTACTCTGTGTCCCCCCTTCTGTGTACTTTACTGTTTGGAAGGAACTCATTCTGCACAGCCCATGCTTCAGGGGTGTGGTTATGTTCCATTTCTTTGAGGGTTTTCTGCATAAATTATTCAGAATTCTTCTGCTCACATTTTTTATATTCAGTTGTTTATTTGTATCAGTATGAATGTATGGATATTTATTTTCTACTTTGGATAATCATCCAATACTGATCTCTTTGTCCAAACTGTTCCATCCTTGGCCACTGAGAGCTCTTTTAGTTAACTCTTCTGTTCCTTTCCGCCCCAGCTCCCTTCCTCTCTGAGTATATCAACAGGCAGACATAGGACATTGAGACCTAGGTCACAATGATTTAAACCCTGGCTTTTCCAGTTATGTGGCCTCCTCAAGTCATTTTGTCTCCACTTCCGTTAGTTGCTCATTTGTAAACTATGGGTCCTCAAGCCCCTCCCTCCTGCCCCAGGAGTTGCTGTGAGTATTTATTAGAAATAATATCTCCAAAGTGCTTAGTAGGGCCTCAGGCACACAGGAAGTTCTCTGTAAACAGGAGCTGCATTTTCCCCAACGGTCTGACCCTCTGAGACTCTGGCCCAAGTTCCCAAGGGAAAAATAGCTTTCTCTAAGCCACAGAGGTCAGCTCAGGCAAGCCTTACGCCAGAAAGGGTCCCCAGGTAAAAATCCTTTTGCAACATCTATACTTAATGAAGGTTACTTCCAAGTTTTCATCTCATGAATAAACTGTCCAAAAGACAGCTAACTGAAGCCACAGCATTTTCGGCCCACAGGCCGGGTTGGTGGGTGGGAGGAGTAGACCCGTGCTGGGTTTCAACAGCTGATGGACCTTCAGTGGGACAGATGTCCAGACTCAGGGATCCTAACCCACGAAACAGGTCCCATAGCATACCACCTGTGATCTTGAAGACAAGGGGGTATTTCTTGGCCTCTACCCTACTGCTTCCTTTTAACTCCTTGGAAAGCCAAGTCCTGAGAAGAGTTACTTCCTGTCCATGGAAGGGCTCTGATTCAAGGTCAGGTGTCATCCTGAGACCTGTGTACGTGCACATACTTTCTGAGACTGGGTTTGGCCAACACACCAGAAGGGGCACCCAGAGCCTGGCCTTTTCCAGGAGGGGCATGAAGGACATCTTTCCACAGAGGGACAAAAATTTTCCTTACTCACCCCTCTCACTGCCATACGATGGGGCAGCTCTGGGGTCTGAAAACCCACCTGCTGGCAGGACTGACCAGGACAAAGGTACCCTGCTGGTGGCCCACAGTGTCCCCTCATCCTGCCTCAGCTGATCAGAGTCTTCACTCAAGTGGCTTCTGCTCCAGAAGCAGGTCCTCTCACAGAGCCTGGTTCAGCAATTTGCTGTTCCAGCTCAGAAACACTGCTTGCATCACTGGCCTCCACTGGCTCACCAAGATTTCACTAAGCATCTAGTGTGTTCTAGATCTTGAGCTCGGTGCTGGGTGCTGGGTGCTGGGTGTAGAAAGAAGAGAAAGACATGCTCTTGGGAAGCAACAAATCTTCTGGTTTATGGGTAGTAGGTAGTGATGACTAACATTTTATTTTGAGAACTTATTATGTGACAGAAACCACAAAAGCACTTAATATGTAATTAACAGGTAATCAATCTTCACTATGAAACAATGAAATAATTCCTTTTACTACGTCCATTTTACAGTTGAGGAAACTGAGTTACGGATCATTTTAAGAAGCTTGTTGTGTCACAGAGTGTGCTAGTTAGGCTCTGAGATACAGATGCAAAGACAAGATAGATGTGGAAGACTTCCTGGGATAATGTCCGTGAAAGATAAGTGGGGCTGGGGCAGGGGGTGGAGGGGGGGCAGACAGGGAGAGCAGGGGAACCTCAGTCTAACCCCTGTAAAGACTGACAGGTATCTCCAGTGCAAAGACTGCCCTTGGTGTGGGTGGGGGATGGTGGTCTCTGAGCAGAAATGTCCAGGCCCCGTATACCCTCAGTGCCCGGCCACTGGCTGAAAGAAGCCCAGATTGAAAGTAACCTCAGCTCAAACCCTGTGAAGGATTCCAAAGGTGCCAAAGCTGGAGGGTATCAGCTCACCACCCTCCCCACTGCTCTTCCACAGTTCTTCAGTTCTTCCTCGCAGGAGGCCCCAGCAGCCCACCACCATGGCAGCCGCACGAAGGAGTCATGGCTCAAACAGGTCTTTTGTCCATTACACTAGACTGACAAACTTGTACATGAATCAGTCTCTGAATGCTCTCTGCAAAACTTACTGGTCAGTCAGTCAACAAGCTTTATGAAGCCCTACCGTGTGCCCATCCTCATGGGGTATAAGGGGAAAGGCTGGACCCTGCTTAAAGAAGGTCCTAGGCCAATGAGGGACACAAGACTGACAAAAGCATGTCCTGAGATGAGCCAAACACAGTCACTGCCTTCAGAGAGGTCACCTTCTCATAGAAACCAACAACCAATGACAAAAGAGTGAAATAATGCGTGATAAGGGAAGCAGACCAGGCAGCGTTATGGAAGGCTTCCTGGAGGAAGGGGCTTCTTCGTGGAGACCTGGGAAGTGAATAGGCATTGGTAGATGAAGATGAATAAGTGTGGGAAAGGTGTGTTTACTGTAGAGGGGCCAGGGATGGAGATAGAGGGAGAGGAAAGAGAACAGAAGCAATAGCACTTCTAGCAGAAGAAAGGAAAGCCTTGGTGAGGGCCCAAGAGAAGTCATGGTATATTCCTGGAGACACCAGTTCTTCTGAAAGGGGCAGGTGCAGAAGGCAGTCAGAAAAAGTAAAGCCAGATACTGTGCAGCCTTGCCTACCCACCAATGCATGTGTCCCAGGGACAGGGGAAGCAAAGACTGCATGAGGCCTAAGTCACAGGAGGCAGGTGCTAACTGCAGTGAGAGTAAGCAGTGAGAGCAGGGCAGCGCAGAAAGGCTCTGCAGGGTCAGAGTCTGGACAGATCAGCAAAAATGACTCCAAGCGTAGGGACTGATGGAGTCTCCAGGAAGGTTTACACAGCCATATGCCTCTAGAGGAAGACCCCAACTTAATGAGATGACTTAATCAGAAGGAAATTGAGAACTGGTGATTCCATTCCTACATCTCCACCCTCCAAAGGAAAGTTTCTGAGAAATATTAGATCTTTCTGACAATGCTATCTATAATACTGTTAACAAAAATGTCCCACTAGCTCTGTTCTTCCACCTCAAAAATTCAACCACCTGCTTAAGGCCTATTTTGACTTCCCTAATTAACCACACACACAGGAGAGCTTCCTTGCAACCTAAATTGTTCTTAAAAAGTAGTTCGGCTGTCTAGGTAGTCATGGCCCAACTTCAACTCAAGATCACCCTCAAATCATATCACCCTCCATATCAGATTTTATTCTGATGATTTACTCTTGATTTACTGTTATATAAATCCTCCTCAGGATTTAATCTTATATAGAATAAAACTCCAAACTTTGTGATGTGAAACAATGATCATTTATCACCATCATCATCATCATCATCTCTTTCAGTTTTGGAGGCCTGCAGCCTTGATGAGGTGATTCACTCTGAGAATGTCCCATGTAGCAGTAAGCAGATGGGGCCTAGAGCTGGAGATCAGACTTCCTCACTCAGATGTCTGGTGAGCGGCGCTAGAGCTACGGACCAAAGCACCTACATGCAGCTTCTCCACGTGCCTTGAGCTTCCCTGCAGCAAGCGTTCTAGGAAGGACCAGTGGAAGCTGGCTTTATCAGCTTTTATGAAAGCTCCGAACATCATAGCACTATGCTCCCACACTCAACCTGTTAGAGCAGTTACAAAGGCCCACCCAGGTTCCAAGAGTGGGGAACAAAGATTCTACCTCTTCATGGGGGACCGTCAGGCCACATTACAAACAGGACAGGAGAGAAGGGCAGTATCGTCCTGCAGATCTGTTGAAAACACACTCTAGCCCAGCCACAACTCTGCCATAATTCACATCCCTCCAATGTGCAAAATGCCCCCCTGCTCTCCAGCAAGGCCCCCAGCTTGATTTCCAGGGGTCTCTCCATCTAAACCAGATCCAGATACCATTGAGACCCCATAGGTGTGGTTCCTCTTCCATACTGCCTCAACCTAAAGGCCTGTGAACAACAGTGACGCGTTAATTGTCCCCTACACACGCAACATGCAACAGTGGGTTGGGGACGAGACAATAACCATGCACACCCTTTGAAAAGGAGGAAAACCCAGCAATAAGTGAATTGGAGCAGTTTCTCAGCAATTTTCCTACACATACAACTGAGCTGAAATGCAAAAACTTGCATTTATTCCTTAAAATTTTTACCTTCTCATTCTGACCTGTGGTGAGTAACCCTTGGCCATGGGGAATGGTAAATGGGAGGAAAGATGAGCCAGAGAGAGGAGAGGCAGAGGAAGTGGAGGACTGTTGAGGCTCCCATGGTGGACACCCTGACCCACATGGGCACAGAGCTCTCAGTTTGTGTGTGCTCCCCACCACCCCTTCCTGGCCTAGCCCATCGCAGTGGTGATCCACATGGTCACATGCCCACATGGCATCAGTCTTATGCCTTCATGAAGTCCCTTTGATCTGACGTTGGTGCAAAGCCAGGAGTACCAGCATCTGAGGCTGTCAGCAGTCATCTTTTCCAGCCCAAAGACAGAGCTGTCTACAGAACAGGGACTGTTCAGGGCAGGACTAGAGGGGGAGGGGGAAGCACAGACAAAAACTTGCCTGAACAAAGCCCAGAAGATCCCATTTGAGCCACACCTCTACTGGAAGACCTAAAGCTAATAATAAACCCCCTACTTTCCTTAAGATAGCTCAGGTTGGATTTTTTTAAACCGGCATCGGAAAGTTTCTCCCCAAGTTGTTTGCTTTCATCTAAGGTCTGGCCTCCCCTGGACTTTCTTTACCTTTCTAAAAGAAGGCCCCACGAAGTCCCTCCTATCCTAGGATAAGCCCACGTGGAGATGGAAACCTGCTCTTTTTCTGGGTCCTCCAGTACTTCCAAGTGCTGGAAAATAACCACAACTCACACCTGGCAGCTGTCTCTTCCCAAACTGAGGCATGCCCTCTGTGACAGGGAACAATCTCTCAAGAGTGTACACACTGCAAAGGGGAGGTGCCGAGATGGCCTCATGAGATAGCACGAGCAAGCGCCTCCCCACCCTGGACACTGCCCGAGCCAGGACCTGCCACTCTCCCAGGGTCCTGCCTTTCGGCTCCTTTCCTCTATAGCTTAGAAGCTGCTGGTATGAACGTGTCAGCAGGAAATGGCTCTTTAATCATGCAAACTCCCTCCTGACTGTAAAGATTAGGTCAACTTTCAGCTGTAGGGCCTCCTCTTCCAGAATAACGGGGATCGCATCTGACAGTGAATAGCAATGCTTAGCACCAGCCCACATTCACAATCTGTATAGAAGGCAGGGCCTTGGGTGACAGGGGCTTGAGAAACGAAGACTTTAGGCACAACAGGCAAGGGGGAAGAAGGAAGGTCAAAGGTGCAGGATGCAGCAGAGAAGGCTCAGTTGTAAGCAGCTGCTCTCCACAAGCAAGCAATCTGGGGACTTGCCAGCCAATGCCCACCACGCCCCATGGCTCCCCCAGTCTGCACTCTGAACCCGGAGCAACCTACCAAGAGGCAGGACCCAGGGGAGGGGCATGATATGTTTCAACCTTCTTTCAGTCTCTAAACATATGTCATTCATTTGCCCGAGCACTTCCATGGGCTAGAGGCTCCAGCACAGCTGGGATTCACTACAGCCACACCACCTCCCAGCACGGAGCTGTAACTCCATCCCTGCCCCTCTACCCAAAAAAGCTACTGTACACTGCAGTGTATTAACTACCATTATTAACAAGCCTCTGGTGGCTCCAGGTTGAATATGGCGGACGTCACCACCTGAGCCACTGCCTCCCCGGGGCTCCAGCTCAGCCAGGGACACACGTTTATTCCAGCGGGAAATCCTCTCTGGTAGGGACTTCAGGGTCTCTAACTTCACCTCTCTGATAATATGTCTTGGTCCGAAAGTGAACTTGAAAAACAGCAGGGCCTCATCTATTGGAAAGCCTCCTTCCAGACGGTACCCAGTGGAGTTCCCAGCACCCCTGTGAGGTGGGGTGAGCTACCATCCCTATCTTCTTTTGACAGATTCATTTATTTTCTGAGGAGCTACTATGCAGCAGACACTCTTCTAGTAGTAAACTACTAGAAGATCCCTGTCCCAGGGGGCTTACATTCCAGCAAAGAGAGAAAGATATTCAAAAATAAGCCAAATAAACATGCTGTAGAACTTGTATGTTGGGAGGTAAGAGTGGTGTGGAAAAAGAAAAAAGAGCAGGGTAAGGGGAGGTTAGGCATGCTATGAGTGGGGGGAAGGGGGCTTTGCAGAATTAAAAAGGGGCCAGGGTATGCCTCTTTGAAAAGGTAAGATTTGAGCAAACACTCTAAGAAAGTGAGGAGTTAGCTATATGAACAGAGAGAGAACAGTGTTCCAGGCAAAGGTAACCACCAGCACAAAGGTCCTGAGGCAGAACATGTGTGGCACCCATGAGGAGCAGCAGCAGGGACTCCTGGGACAGGCACAGAGTGAGCAGAGAAGAAGTCAGCAGAGAGAAGGCTGGAGAGAAGCAAACTATTCCAACTAGAGAGAACAACTTGCCCCTATGGTCAAAGACGCAGTACCTCCCCTCCCCCACCAGGTCAGGATGAATGCAGGCCCCCCACTTAGAGCCCCAGTAACTTAGAGCCCCAGTCACTTCCCCTGCAGATTCCCAGCAGACAGGCCTTCTGCCCCCCGTGGCCCTTCCCCCAGCTCCGGCCCCCACCTCTCAGCCTGCAGACACAGGACCCGGTCACCACACAGCACAGCAGGCTGCATCCCTGGTCCCTGGAGGAAGACATCCCACCTCACCACTGCCCTGTCCTGCTGGCGGGAGAGCTGACAACCATGAAGAACTGAATTATAAAACTCACCAATAATCAGGGGGCCTCTCCTTTCCTTCACCCCAGGCCCAGAACCTCAGATTCCAGGTCCAAGCTCCTGGGATCTCCCAATCAAGAGCTGGCACCCGCTAGGCCAGGGCGAGCCAGGCCTGGGACATGGAGTTCTCACCTCCCACACAGCCACGGCCCAGCGGCCATCTGGCCAGGCTCCGCACGGCCAATCAGACAGCAGACCGGCCTACATGGGGGCTGCCAGGGCATCAGGGCTGCAGGAGGCATCTGAGGCAATGCTCCCCAGCTGCTCAGGCGTCACTGAATCAGGCCTTCGCGAATAGGGGAAAGAGCGCATTACTGAGCCCCATACATGCCAAGAGCTCCTTGGATCCAGTCTTCTTCCCAAGCCTCACCCTCAACTTGGGCTCAGCCTGTTAGAGCTAAATGACTCTATTTATTGCCATCCAAGTTGTGTGGTGGCGGGGCACAGAACTGGGGCTAACTTAGAACTCTGACCACCAGGAGCACCAGGAGCGCAGCTGTGCGTCTCAAGGGTAAAATCACAGAGTCCGCTCCTGGTCGAAGAAGGTCGGCAGTGGCCAATGTCAAAGAGGTTACTGCCTATGTTCTTTTCCAGGATTTTGATGGATTCCTGCCTCACGTTGAGGTCTTTCATCCATTTCGAGTTTGCCTTTGTGTATGGTGTAAGAGAATGGTCTAGTTTCATTCTTCTATATGTAGCTGTCCAATTTTCCCAGCACCATTTATTGAAGAGACTGTCTTTTTTTCCATTGGATATTTTTTCCTGCTTTGTCGAAGATGATTTGCCCATAGATTTGTGGGTCTATATCTGGACTCTCTACTCTGTTCCATTGGTCTATTTCTCTGTTTTTGTGCCAGTACCATGCTGTCTTGGTAATCACAGCTTTGTAATAAAGCCTGAAGTCAGGTAACGAGATGCCCCCAGCTTTGTTTTTCTTCTTCAGCAATTCCTTAGCGATTCGGCGTCTTTTTGGTTCCATATAAATTTTAGGATTGTTTGTTCCAACGCTTTGAAGAATACTCATGGAATTTTGATCGGAATGGCATTAAAAGTATAGATTGCTCTGGGCAGTATAGACATTTTAACAATGTTTATTCTTCCGATCCACGAGCATGGAATGTTCTTCCATATTTTTGTGTCTTCTTCAATTTCTTTCATGAGTGTTCTGTAGTTCCTCAAGTACAGATCCTTGACTTCTTTGGTTAGATTTATTCCTAACCATAAGATTATGGTTTTGGGTGCTATAGTAAATGGAATCGATTCTCTGATTTCCCTTTCTATATTTTCATTGTTAGTGTATAAGAATGCAACTAATTTCTGCGCATTGATTTTGTATCCTGCCACATTACCAAATTGTTGTATGAGTTCTAGTAGTTTGGGGGTAGAGTCTTTTTGGTTTTCCACATAGAGTATCATGTCATCTGCAAAGAGAGAGAGTTTGACTTCTTTCAAGACACATCTCAAAAAGCAAAGGAGAAAAAAGTGAAAATGAACTTCTGGGACTTCATCAAAATAAAAAGCTTCTGTACAGCAAAGGAAACAGTCAACAAAACAAAGAGGCAATCCACAGAACGGGAGAGGATATTTGCAAATGACACTACAGACAAAGGGCTGGTATCCAAGATCTATAAAGAACTACTCAAACTCAGGACCCAAAAAGAAGATGAACACATCAAAAAACTGGCAAGAGACATGAAGAGGCACTTCTCCATAGAAGATATACTAATGGCTAGCAGACACATGAAAAAATGTTCATCGTCACTAGCTATCAAAGAAATTCAAATCAAAACCACACTGAGATACCACCTTACACCAGTCAGAATGGCCAAAATTAACAAGTCAGGAAACAACAAGTATCGGAGAGGCTGTGGAGAAAGGGGAACCCTCCTACACTGTTGGTGGGAATGCAAGTTGGTGCAGCTGCTTTGGAAAACAGTTTGGAGATTCCTTTAAAAATTAAAAATAAAACCCTATGACCCTGCAATTGCACTACTGGGCATTTACCCCAACGATACAGTTGTAGTGAAAAGAAGGGCCATATGTACACCAACATTCATAGCAGCAATGGCCACAATCACCAAATTGTGGAAAGAGCCAAGGTGCCCTTCAACAGATGAATGGATAAAGAAGATGTGGTCCATATATACAATGGAATACTACGCCTCTATCATAAAGGATGAATATCCAAGTTTTGTAGACTGGATTGAAAGAGATTATACTGAGTGAAATAAGCCAAGTAGAGAAAGTCAAGTATCACATGGTTTCACTTACTTGCGGTGCATAAGAGGTAATATAGAGGACAGTAGGAGAAGGAAAGGAAATGGGAAGTAGGGTAATTCAGAGAGAGAAATGAAACATGAGAGACTTGGGACACAGAAACAAACTGAGGGACTCGGAAGGAGGGGGTGGGGGTATGGGAGAGCCTGGTGGTGGGTACTGAGGGCATGTATTGCATGGAGTACTGGGTGTGGGGCATGGGCAATGAATCCTGGAACACTGAAAAAATAAAATAAATTTAAAGTCAAAAAAAAGAAAGAAAGAAAGAAGGCAGCTGCAAGTAAACAGATTAGTTTGGGCCCCCAGCATCGCTGAAGCTGGAGAACAGGTGCAAAGGGCTGGCCTTGGATGGGAAGGATAAAGAGTCTGGTTTGGGACAAATCTGAAGCTTAGACCAGAAGTCAGGAAAGAGGTCAGGGTAGAAACACATATTTGGGGGATATCCACAAAGAAAACTTTAGTAAAAGGACTGGAGTAGAGGAAGGAGGGAAAAAAATCTAGAGGCATCCTGGAACATATCAGAGAATGCTGCATTGAAGAGTTGGGCATTGACACCAAGGCCAAGTAGACAGGCAATGAGAAAAGAAGGGGTATCCAGAGAGGTAGGAAGAGTCAGAGTAGCAATGAAGTAGGGCAGTCATGAGTACTGTGTCCCCTTCCAGAAGCACAGGAAGTAGAAACATAGAACTCTTTTTGGTCAGTGAGTTGTAAGTGAAAGTGATACGTCACTTTCAGCCAGGCATTCAAAGCTGGTGTGATACACTGGGGAGCTCTCTTTCCTCTGCTCCAGTGACCACATATGTTCCAGCAGAGGTTGCTCTGTGGGTCCAGGAGGGAGGAGGGCATCCAGCAAAACCAGAGCTCAGCAAGAGTGAAAAATCACCCTCTTTGCTTTAAGCCAGTGGGATCATTTATAAACACAACACAGCCCAACCTCTCTGACACACCAAGGAAGGTGTTATTAAGTAGACAAAACAGATACCAAAAAAATAAATTAAAAAAGACCTAATAACTGTCAAACAATATTTTGGATCTTTAATCCCTTTGACTCAGTGCTCGGCCCCAAAACACACATACTTTGGGCACATTAAGACCCCGTTCCTGCCAAGGAAGGCTCCAGCTGGGTCAGCCTGCCAGCGCTGCACCCTCACCGGCCAGCTCAGAGCACCCCCGCCCCACAACTGCCTCCAAGCCACATGGGCTCCAGCCGTCAGATGCCTTCAGACGGGCCACACACACGTGCCCACGCCGCCCTGTGTGCCACAGCGCACCCTGTGACAGGAAAGGTGTGCCTCTGAACAAAACACGTAAGATTAGCCCTTGGGTCTGTGCTCCCCTGAACTTCATCATTGTTGCCAAAGATACCTGCAAAGATCCAAGGACAGAAATCCTGAACTCTGACCTGCTTTAGCTCTCAGTCAGTCCCTGCTAATTTCCTCGGAGGAATATCCATTCTGAGATGTCCTGGGGAAGCAGACACCCAGGAAAACTTCCCCAGTCTCTCCCATCAGTACACAAACCAATCTCTCTCTCTCTCTCTCTCTCTCTCTGTCATCCCCACATAAACTAAATTCAGCAACTGCTATCAGGAAGTGCTGCCCACAGTTCTTGGAGCTGAATCCCTGCCTGGGTCTGATTAGGCCTCTTTTCCCAATGCCCTAAACAAGGTCTGATGAGCTTAAATCCTGGGTCATAAATCAGCCCCTACCCATGACAGTGGAACTAACTTACACTGAAGGCAGCACCCAGGCCCCACAGCTTGTCATAGGCCCACTCGGCTTCATAGCCTGGCAAAGCTGTTCTCGGGCCACTCTGTCTGGGTCTCTCATTTCTGCATCCGGCCCCAGTTGGTTATGGTCGTCCAGAAGAAGCATAATGTTAGAGCAAGTCCACACCACCACCCCACACACCGGCCCCCTCCCCTGCAGCTGGCAGCCCAGGGACCACCGCCACAGTGTTGAAGTGAGCCTCACTTAATCCTTGAGTGGGATGAGCAAGGCCAGGGGACAGACAGAGGACCTTAAGAAGTCACTAGCCCTTGGAGGGAGCTCTGTCTGTCCTAAGGGGTTTGTTCCCCACCTGCTCACCTAGAAACCTGGGACCAAGTCACTCCATCTGCATTTGCTGAGAAGGTGCAGGGGTCCTTGGGACCCAGGAGCTCTGCAGAGCCGTCTCCGAGTTTGCTGGCTTGTGCTCCAATTCCGCAGCCCCAGAACGTGCCATCATCTGCACAGAGAGCACAGAGCTACCGGCTGCGTCCCATGTGTCCTGCCATAGCCAGGGCTCCCTCTGCTCATGCCACTTGTACTCCGGTTGTGGCAATGCAGGTGCCACGGACAGGAGGGTCAGGAGCTCGAGTTCTCATCTGATTTTCTTCAGAACTAAATGAGCAACTTCAATGTTGACCTAACTGTTTGCTTCTCTGAACATCAGTTTCCCACTCTCTAAGATGAGATATTTGGGCTGGACCATCTCTACAGTCCTAGCTCTCAGATGGGCACTTGCCTGTATAAACTTACTTCAAAGGCCGCATTTTGCAGACAGGCCTAGGGCGAAGACTGCAAAGGCAAGGGGACTTCGGGAGAGTTACAGAAGCCCCTGAGCCCTCACCAGGGTCCTAGAAATTCCACCAGAAGGGATTCAGGTCCTGAGGCAGGGTGCTCACCCAGACCCCGCCTTTAAAGCCACTTCCATTAGAAAGGGAAATACCTGAGCAACTTTTACTCACTCACCTCTCTGCCTGTTACCGGAGAAGCCTAAGCCCCTTCACCCACCAGGTAGAGCCTTCCAAATGGTCCTCATTTTACATTTTCATCCTTACATCCCCACCCTGCCCCAGAGGCATCTTCGGCCTCAGACTGAGGGGCAGACTCATTCTTCCATCAGTCTACCTTCTCGCTGCACACAGAGATCAGTATGTCTATTCCCAATCAACCTACCTGTGCACTAAAGAAGGTCACAGGGACCCCACATGGCCTTTCAAAGCCTAGTTAAGCTGCTACTTGCTACTAATTCTTGAAGCAGACAAAAGCATTTCTTCAAATCGAAGTGTTCACTACCTAACACTGGTCCTCTCCTCCCAAGGATTACGGGCTGAACTGAGTCCCGTGTCCCCACCCCGCCCGCCTCCCCCCTGAATTCATGTGTTGAAGGGCTAACCTGCAGTACCCAACCGTGTGACTGTATATGGAGAGAGGGTCTTTAAAGGGGACATTAAGTGAAAATGAGGTCATATGGGTGAGCCCTAATCCAACTGGACTGGCATCCTCATAAAAGAGGAAATTTGGACACAGGCACAGGCACACAGAGGAAAGACCATGTGAGGACACAGTGAGAGGACAGCCTTCAGCAAGCTGAGGACAACGGCCTCAGAACATCAAGCCCTGCCGGCACCTTGGGCTTCTGGCCCCCAGAACGATGAGTAAATACACTTCTGTTGCTTAAACCACCCTGTGTCGGGTTCTGCGACAATAGTCCTAACAAATTACTGTTTGTTCCCTCACCCACCCTGTCCAAACATGTCACAGATTCTCAGAGTGAAAAAAGCCTCGGGTTGTTAAGTCCAATACCCCTATTTTTCAGATGGGGACATTAGGCCCAATGAAAGGAAGGGACTGACCAAAGTCATACAGGACACAGTGAGGGGAGCTTCCCCCCAGAGCTGTTCTGGTCATAGAGCACTGAGACCTAGGGCCACGTGTGGCTGCCTAAGCTGCCCGAGTTGAGCAAACACAAAGATAATCCCCCATGGAACTCCGCCCCCAACACACCAAGCCTGGATGTAAGTGGCAGGACACACAGGCCCCAACTGCCTACTCTGTCCAGAGACCCTCCGTAAACCCTGGATGTGCCCAGGGGAACCCCTGAGCCTGCAGAATGGGGCCTGCCTGGCACCGGAAATCAGCTTAATAGAGTCTGAAACCATTTGAGGGAGTGTGAAAAAAAGCTAACAGCAGAAGGAAGAGAACCATTATGGTCCAGACCTGCTCCTGAGCCCCACAAATTCTTTCTGAAAGCCAGGTGGTCTTCAGAAGTAGAAAGCCTTGATTCAACTTTCCCTCATCATCTCCACATTTACTAAGTATATTTGTTGCATGAGTGTGATTTGGAAGTTCTGCATAAAGTCGATGCCACCGAAGGTTAAGGAAAGAAGAGACTCCTTTGGACTACAGTGATCAACAGGCAGTTTTCTAGAGAAGCTGGAACTTGAGCTAGCCCTTGGAGGACAGGTGGGACAGTTCTCAGAATGGAGAACTGCAGTCATCGTACAGATGGGTTTGTTTCAGGTCTCTGGATGGAACTAACTGCCCAGACTCCAGCTGGTTAGGCCCTTTGTCCACAGTAGTTATAGGAACAAATGTCAGTCTAGGGAAGAGTGGGTCAAAGAGAAGACAAAATCCTAATGTGAAAAGTCCAAGCCCCCCTTTTTTGAGATCAAGCCCATTGGCCATGGTAGCTCTTCTCAGCAGTGACTTGTGATCTGAACACAATTACTGGACTATTTGAAATTATTCACCATCTTTCAGGATCCCTCGATGTTCATGGCCAGCATTTTATGAATAAATAGGGAAAGAAGTACCTCCAGACTCCCCTTCTAAAAGAAAAGACCCCTACAGTGAGACATCTATGACAACACAGTAACACCACTCAGCTGCCCGAATTTGACCTTAATTGTGTTTTCTGTGGGTTCCCAGCAACCAAAGATGTCCCCATGAAGGTCAGATCATAGGCCCCATAGCTCACTTCTCCCACAGCCAGTTCCTGAGGAAAACTTCCAATTCAGCCTTCCTTCTGCAGCATATCTAGCTCTAGAACACCTTCATCTCCCATCTCTCCAAGTTGAGGAGGTATGAACCAGTATTTAAATGATGAAGATACATTTTGGAGGAGTTGACCATAAAGGAGAAGTGTTTATCTTCCAAGCACTACTGGTTTACTCTCATAATCTGCAACATTTGCCTCTTTTGTATAAAAACTTTTACAAGGTATTGAAACATTTATAATGTTCTTAATCAAGATTTGTTTTCTTAAGGATAAACAATAGTTGATTTGATATATTATCCCTCTCCTTTGCTGTGAAAGCAGCGGCAGTCTTGCTGTGGTGTTCATCATGTAGCTAACTGACTAGTGGCAAGATGAGGTCTGTGTTGGGACAAAGCCTCCCTAGGTGTAAGGGGCTATTCTTTCCTGTAGGCAGAGGGGTGCCCTCACACTGAAGACCAGGAAGGAAGGAAGGAAGGAAGGAAGGAAGGAAGGAAGGAAGGAAGGAAGGAAGGAAGGAAGGAAGGGAGGGAGGGAGGGAGGGAGGGAAAGCTGGCCAAGGAGAGGATCAGAGTGCTTCTGGCACATGCGGCTTTGGCCACAAGAATGTCAAGATGTCTGGGGGGGAATTCTAGTATCAAAATGGAATCTTCTCAATGGGAGTCCATATAGAACTAGAAACTAAAAAATTCAGGCAAGGTGTCTGAAAAACTGCCAGCCCTTTAGAATGAGAAGGTAGAAGCTGGAGCTCAGAAGCTATGAACTTGTACAATGTGCTGTGATCATCATGGCTTCTTGAATTCTCTGTACTATTTTTTCCCATCCATCCTCTTTGGTAGTCAGTTACTGTCTTTGAAATGTCCAGTTTGTCTCCGCTGCTCCAAGGAGAACAAGGGTAAACTTAATCAGGGTCCATCCCATGACCAGTGCTGAGGAGGAACAGCTATGTTTAATACCTTGAACATCCTGATGAAGTAGACAATTTTCTAGGATGATAAAAGTTTAAAAACTGGCTTAAGAAGACTATCCTCTGGGGCACCTGGGTGGCTCAGTGGGTTAAGCCTCTGCCTTCGGCTCAGGTCATGGTCTCAGGGTCCTGGGATAGAGGTCCACATCGGGCTCTCTGTTAAGCAGGGAGCCTGCTTACTCCTCTCTCTCTGCCTGCCTCTCTGCCTACTTGTGATCCCTCTCTCTGTCAAATAAATAAATAAAATCTTTAAAAAAAAAAAAAAGAAGACTATCCTCTGAATACATCATTAAACATGAAAAAATATGAAGGAATTATCTCTACAAAAGGCTATGAGCTAAGACACTTTTATGGATGAGTTCCTTCAGATTATTCTAGAGTACAGAAAAAGATGGAAAGTGTCCCAGTTCCTTTAATAAGACTAACATAACAATGAGAAACCTGGCCAAGTTAATATACAAATACATATATAGCATTATGTATGTAATACTGTCTATGTGTATACATATACACATGCATATAAATATTTCTATGAGTATAGATACAAAAATCACAAATTAAAAAAATAAATCAAATCCAGGAGATACTAAAAGAATAACTCAATATGACTAATACTGTGTTTATTCCTGGAATGTAATGATGATTTAGGACTTGGAAGTATACACTCATCTACATCAATATGTCACAGGGGAAGAAAAAAAAATAAGAGATTCTAAGGATTTTTTTAATATATTCTGTGAATTAAAAAAGAAAAAAAAACCCTTAGCAATCTACAAGGTCGCAATCAACATTCTATTCATGGTCAAACAATAGGTTCAAGGCAAGTATGACTTCTGTCACTATCATGACTATACATTTTCAATTTCTAGCCAATAACATAAAACAGAAATGTTTCTTTTTAAATCCAGATCAAACTGCCATTATTGGCAGAAGATACTATATTCTACAAAAAAAAATACCTAGAAAAAAACTACCAAAACTAGTAACAGTTTAGTAAGGTAAGAAATTACAAGTTAAAAATATACAAATCAGGGGTGCCTAGCTGGCTCAGTGGTTAAGTGACCGCCTTCAGCTCAGGTCATGATCCCGGGATCCCAAGATTGAGCCCCACATTGGGCTCCTTGCTCAGAGGGGAACCTGCTTCTCCCTCGCCCTCTGCCCCTACCCTTGCTTATGTTCTCTCTCTTTCACTTTCATCTTATTCTCTCTCAAATAAAGTCTTTTAAAAAGATAAATAAAACTAAATTAAAATACACAATCTATCAATTACCTATATACTAGAAATAGCTAGTGAATAATAATCGAAAATACAGTGGTGGAAAAAATCCATTTAAATGAGCAGTGAAATAATTATAATAAACCTAAAAATAATCTTAATAAGAAAACACACAAGATCTATTAAAAACATTTTTAAAAACTTTACTGTGAGACATAAAAGCAGACTTGAAGAAATACCATGTTTCTGGGGCCTGAATTTTTTCCAATTTCTTCCCAAATCTTTTTTTTAAAAGAAGCGTATGGATGACAGGAGGGAAAAACAGAAGTTTGCACGATAGCTCTAGCAGGCACTGTTCATCCTTGAGTTTGAGTGCACTTGGCAGAACGGTCCCCAGCAACCATGTCCATGTGTGACCATGTCATGTCCCAGAGACAGGAAGAATATGTAAGCTTTAGGAACATGACCAAACACAAAACATAATAATGCTTGAAATCAGCTTTAGAAATTGTGCTTTAGAAATTGTACAGTATAAGTTCTCTTTATTCTGTGACTCCAGAGTCTAGGGATTCATTCAGGTAAGAGAGCAAACAAAGATGACTACAAGGGCCATCTCATGGAGAAAGCGACTAACATAGTGACCTAGAGTTATCTTGGCCACAACCCTTCCCAATCATGGAAAGCCTGTGGGATCGCAGATGGCACAGAGTAATGATGATAAAAGGGAGCCATGGAGGAGAGATAGGGTCCATTAATTAATCCTTAGGGAATGTGGCTTGCATTAGAGGGGAAGGGAGAAATTCCCTGCTCAGTTTTATGTGGAAATAATTCCAGATGAACACAGAGTTTATCTGTGTAAAAAAATAAATACAAGAAGATATAGGAGAGAGGGCGAGAGCTCACAGAAAGCACTGGAACTCCAGAGAGCAGGGATTTTTACCTATTTTGCTTACTGCTATATTTCTAGTGTGTAGAGTAGCCCCTGCCACATAGTAAGTGTTCAATAAATTTATAGAAAGGATGAATGAATGAATGAATGAATGAATGAATGCTTTCCTTTAACAATATTCTGGTTATATCTTTGTCACACTTTCTACTAGGGTTCTTTTTTCCTTAGTTATTATAACTTTTAAAATCTTTTAACCTCTTTACATATCAAAGATAATAACTGTGTACATTATGTTTACTGTAATGATTTCCCAAATTTGTCTTTTGCCTTTTCATTTATTTGAAGCATCATAACTATTAATTTGAGGTCAGTCAATTCTCTTTTGTAACTTCTCATTATTATCTACAGAAAGTTGTACCCAATTCCAAATTGCTAAGGCAACCGAGACCACTGTCAGCAAGCCAGTCCAAGTTATCTCCACTGCAGGGCTGGTCCATCCTCTCCCAGGGGCTGGGGAGCTGCTCCAGAGGCATCTGATCCAGAGGGTTTCCTATCCCAACCAGACTCATCAAACCCCCAAAGCGCCCCTTCCAGCACACTCTTGTGCATAACTGCACAGTGAGGTCATGTGTTTAGGACACCATTGTTCTGTCACCATGGAGATGATGAGATGTCAAACCACTGGCAAGAAGCCTACCATGCAGGATGAAGCCAAGGAAAAAGATGGAGAAAAGAAAGGAAGGACCTGTGCATGAGCCAGAGGACCTAAAACATCCCAAAAATCTCATGAGGTCATCCTCATTTACACAGTTTCCCAGGTGTCAGATCTGTTTGGAAAGCACATAACTTTGCAGCCCAGCCGAGCATGGAGCTAGGTCCATGGGCAGCACCCAACCTCAGAAGATGACGTTCCTGCCCCCTTTAACCTCTGGGGCACCCAGGCTGACTCTGAGCTGGCTGATAGCCTCTTTTGGAATCCTCCACTTAGCGTTCCTGTTTGTCTCAGAATATAACTCCCTGTTCCCGATCACTTTGCTCCATCATCCTTACTCTCCCTGCCCCCTCCAGACTCAAATCCTAATCTACTCTCCCCTCTACTTCCAAGACAACCTCTCTAAGTCAAAAATCTGCTTGCCTTACTCATCTTCTAAAATTAATTCAGTGATTAACCACTGTCCTAGGGGGAAAAATATCTAAATTCCTTAGGATGCTATTCAGACCCTTTCTAATCTAACTCCTGATTCTATTTCCAGCCAACCTCCTACCACACCCTTCTTCATACTCTGCCACAACCAGTTTCTGCCTGGCATTTGAAAATGCTGCTTTTTCCACCTAAGTAACCACCTGTTACTGATACCACTGGGCTAGGCAGAGTCCTACATATATTCTTGGGCTTCAGATAAGGAAATTAAGGTTCCGAGTGGTTAAACAACTTACCCATGGCCACACAGCTTTTCAGAAGCAGAGCTGAGATTCAAACCCAGGTCTTCCCAGCTCTAAAAGTCCTGGCCCTTTTACTGCCTAGGGTGACCAACCATCCCAGCTGGCTCAGAACTGTCTCCATCTCAGCAACTGAAAATCCCATGTCCCAGGAAGCCCCCATTCCCTGGCAAACCAGGACAGCTGATGTGCTGCCCCCACTCCCGGGCTGCAGCCCCTTCCTGTGAATGCCTGTTCACCTTCCACATGTGTGTTCTTCCTCTGCCTCCTCCAGGAACGCTTCCAAGACCATCTTCCCCTGGAGAAGCATGTTTCCTCTCTTCTGCCACATTCCTGGGCCTGCCTCTAGCCCGTGTGTCCTGCTAGAGGATGAGTTTCTTCCGACCACTGGACCAAGGCCTCATCATCCCTGTGGCCCCAGGACATGACGAGGATCAGGGGCTCCATTAGCATTGGTGCCATGAACAGGCATATCTGAGGAAGGCTGCCCTCTGGGTAACCAGGAGACCATGATACCTTAGAGAGCCAGAAGTAACTCGGTAGTTAAAAAATTCCCAAGCAGTCCTATATAGAGTACAGTAGCCAGCAAGTGTGAGCCAAGCCTTTGCTGTCCTTGGCCCTCATGGCCCCAGTTGGGTTTATAGGTACAAATTCTAACCAAACCCTCTGCTGCTGATTTAGGCCCTTTGGCACCCCCCAAGTCCTCTTAACATCTCAGGAAATGTTAGGTTTGGGACTCCTTTATGAAGCTGTCCCAGGGAGGAGGAGAGAGAGAGGGAGACAGGCACAATTCACAACCTTGCAAATAGTTTCTGCTTTGCAGTCCCAGAAAGGACGGCAGCAGCACCCACTGCCTCTCCAACCCGGACTGATGCAAAACCTACTCCACCCCAGCTCACTCTGGAAGAGGGCCCCGTGTCCACACAGCAGGAGAATAAAGAAGATAGCTTCACTCTAGCCTGGATGCCCAGCCCTGCTGAGCAGGCCGACATGAAAATTAGGAAGAAAAGAAGAAGGAAAGCTGTATTGTTGGTATAAGAAGTAGTTTAGGGGTACCTGGGTGGCCCAGTCAGTTAAACGCCCAACTCTTGATTTGGGCTCACGTCGTGATTTCAGAGTTGTGAGATCGAACCCCGCGTCAGGATCCAGGCTCAGCACTGAGTCTGCTTAAGATTCTCTCCCCCGCCCCCACTCGTCCCCTCTACTCGCATTCGCGTGCCCTCTCTCTCTCTCTCTCTCTCTCTCTCTCTCTCTCTCTCAAATAAATCAATTAGTTAACTCTGAAAAAAAAAGAAAGCATTCAGATTCAGGTTGGTTCTGATTTACCTGGACATACACCTTCTAGAATAAAAACCACTCGACACATGCCAAAACATCACTATCACTGCCCACCGGCTGCAAGCAAGATCTTTCTTTGTGTAGGAGGTGCTGATCTTCAGTCCCACCACTGCCTTCTCCTGCCTGCCTCTACCCAAAAGAAAGCACGCCCATGCTGGGACACTCTGGGTGGGTTTGGGGAAGCAATGATGAATAATAATTTTAGCTCTTGGGAGAAATACAGAAAAGAAAGATCAGAGATGAGAAGAGACAAACCGATGGAAGAGAAAGAAACCAGTGTCCCTAACTCCCGAGCCAGGCTCACAGCTCAGTGAACCCACCACGTATTTACTTGCATAGACCATAATCTAGAGGATACAACTTATCCCTCAACATGCACAGTAATGAAGAGCCACAAATGTATTAACTCATATTGAGCTAATCTAAGTTTTGGGGTAGGAAGGCTCTTGATTATTAGTCTCATCATGTAGATGGCAGATTTAAGGTGCAAAAGGTTAAGCAACATACCAGGTCCACAGCTGGTATGAAATGGAGCTCACATTTAAACTCAAGTCCGTTACTCTAGATTTTATTATAGCAAGCCCTCCTGTAGTTCCTCCATTGGTCTAGGATTGTCCTCATAGTCTGTCAATCTTGCTAATGAGCCTGGGCTCTCCTCTTCGCTCTCCTTCATCCCTTTCAGCCCCTGATCTCTGGTTCCTTCCTACACTGTCAAACACCCCATGAGGCACCTTTGTGAGAAGTGAGTATTACCTAAGTCAATGCAGAGCTTTTACATGTCCTAACTGGGCTTCTGCAGTTCATTCCACCTGCTTGAACAGGTATTGGAAACCTACTGTGTGCAATGCCTGAAGCCGGGGACCACGGAGGCAGATCTCAAGGTCTGCCTAGATGTCCTAGACCTTGGCAAGTTCATGCCCATGTGTCATCTTGAATCCCAGCAATACAGTGAGTTTAGCAGAACTTCCCAGGAGGGAAATGTGGGAAAGTTCAGGCTGCTGGGAGAGCCCAAGGGGGAAGTGAGGAATTCTGAGGTCCAACACAAGATAGGGTTAAAAGAGTAAATACAGTGCCCAGCTAGCAGAAAATTTGGGTACCCGCTGGCCAAGGAAGTGGTTTAGGCATTTGTGATCAGATTTCTTGTTCACACCACAAGATGTAAACAAACATGCAGCGAGACAGACAGCCTCTCACCACATTTGGAAAAGCTGCTTTTCTCATTGGTTTTAAAACTTTTTAGACTACATTATGATTTTCAGTTCCTTTAAGAGTTCAAAGCAGATGGGTCCATGGATGAGAAGTGGCCTCTCTTCTTTCAGGGTAGAGGAAAGAAACCTCCACAAGGACTCCTGACCACCTAAGGGGATCACACTCCTTTACTGCCAGCCACACTCTGCCTATCCCTCATCCTCCATACAAAGGCTTCCTAAGCGTTATAAAGGGCCCCAGAGCCTTCCCTGTCTGGTATCACCGGAGGAAGAGTAGGTGAGTCTGGCCGGTCCCAGAAGGCTGTCCTGGCTCAGGGAGCCTCCAGGAGCCCCGGAAATGGAAGGCCACATCCTGTGCAGAAGAGGCAGTAGGAGCAGGAAGGCGGAGGGGCTCTCTAGGACAGGTGGCACTCTCTGCCTCCACAGGGGGAGCGGAGGACTGGCATCTGTGAAAATAGGGGCTTCAACACACTTACTGCCTTACTGCTGGACCCTGCCTCCTGATGCGGCTTCTGATGCATGAGGGGCTCCACAAGATTCCACGCCCCCCACCAGCTGCTGTGACAGAGAACCTCCAAGGAAGGCTGCAACTTCACACACCAGCCAAGAGGAGCACAGCACTTACACCTTTCATAAAGGAGAGTGAGTGTCCTGTGAAAGCAGATTTTAGTCACTGAAAAGAGGAAAATTCCAGAACATGGTTCTATCAGAGAGGACCAATAGGGAATGCAAAAAAAAAAAAAAGTTAGGAGAAGCTGGGAGGAGTGAGGAGGCTGTGCAGTATGACCCAGAAGTGGGAATGGGGATGGCTGCACAAGGGGTCAGGGTGGGTCTCTGGGGCTACTGTTCTAAGAACAGTCTCTGGCATTTTGTAGGCAATGCAGAGAGATCCACTGAAGCCGGGCTCTGAGAGAAGATGGAATGATAAAATTTTCAGGATTCCTGGAAAACCCAAATGCCTACCTCCATTGGCCCCCTACTTATACATAAAATACCACCATCAGCAGTACAATTCTGTGAGATGTAACAAGGCTGGACCCCAACAGCCAACAAGGTTACCCTAAGGTGGCACTCAGCAGCATTATTCCCTAATTCCCAGCCCCCAGAACCTCAGAATTAAGATAAAAACGACTGACAATACCATGATGCATTAAATATCCCTATGCTGCTTTTCTTTAGCAAAAGGTTCCCTTTTAAGTGACTTAAAAATATTCTACCAGAGCTTGGGAGAGGCGGGTGACTACAGTGGCAAGTGCACAGGGCAGAGAGGAGACCCCGGGGCCTGGACCAGCTGTGCCCCTCGAGCTGTGTGCCTTCAGATCTCGCCTCTCCATGAGCTCTGCTCCAGTCAAGCCACAGTCTACAGGACTCAACCATGACTTCTCGTTCCTTATTTTGCCGGATGTTCCAGCAAGGCTTGTCACAGTTGACTGTTCACTTCTTGACACACCTGTTGTGGGCTAAACTGTGCCCCTCCCATTCATGCTGAAGTCCTAGCCCCCAGTCCCTCTGCATGTGACCCTATCTGGAAACAAGGTGGCTGCAAAGGTGATCAGTTAAGGTGAGGTCACAGTGGAGGATGGTACCCCAATGTGACTGGCATCCTTATACAAAGGGGAAATCTGGAGATGGGCTTGCACACAGGGAGAAGGTTGGGTGAAGATGAAGGCAGAGATTGTGGGGATGGTTCTACAAGTCAGAGAAGGCCAGCAATTGCCTGCAAAGCACCAGCAGCTTGAGGAGAAGCACGGGACAGACTCTCCCTATAGCCTTCAGAAGAAAGCAACCAGACTTCCTGACTCAGAACTGTAAAACAATGAAATTCTTGTGTTGGTGAAGCCGCCCAGCTGTCTGTGGGCACAGCAGTCCTAGCAGATGGACACACTGGCCTCAACCCCATGATCTCCTGATTCCACTCTTGCCCTGCAAACCATCCTCAGGATCCTTAGCTTGCTCCACTCATGTCTGGCTGATTTCTCCATACAGGAGCATCCTAAGCTCAGGAACTCATCCCCTTATTTTCTCTCCCTATACTCTTCTTCTTGCATGATTGTGAATAATCCCTCCGGGCTTTAGAAATCTCATATATGCCAATTTGAAATCTATCTCTCCTAGACTTACAGCTCCAGCTACCCACTTGGCATCTCCTCACACCTAACAGGCATCTCAAACATAAGTCCAAACCCGCCCCCACACAACTGAGCCTCAGACTGGACCCCAGGTCCCAGGGAGGGGAGCATGTCTCAGGCCAAGTCTCAGGAGAACTGAAGCTGTGCCCCGGGAGAAAGTCACAGGTTCTCCTATCTCATGGACTCAACAGGATTTGAGTTCCAGAAAGTTGGGTATTCAGGTACAAGGGAGAACAAGACAAATGCTATTCTGGTCTTCTTGGAGCCCCATTTCAGGCTTCTCCCAGAATATTTCCACCAGTCTATGAAAACAAAATTATACTGGATGACTGGCAGAAAATCTCTTAGAATTACTAATACATAGGTCTAAATACATATACACATATACAGCACCTCTTCTTTTTATGTTTCAAAGCTAATTAACTGGGACTTCGGGGAGGGGGCAGATATAGCATTACCAATAGGTATGGGGGACAGAGGGGGCTGCAGGTCAAAGTGAAGAAAAGAAGGTCTGTTCATGAAGCAGAATGAACCAAGCTAATTAGCATATCCACCACCTGTACTTGCAGAGACAGGTTCCTCCAAAGGGTATCAGTCTTATTAACCCAAAGTTTGATCAGAACTCAAACTTTGCACAGTGGGCACAGAAATTACTTAATGTGCTATTTTTTTAACCAGTAAACAAGCCAGCAGACAATCTTCAATAACAAAGAAAATCCACATTTTCATGTGTGCATATTTGCAAAGTACAAGACTTTCGATTCTTTTCACGGCCAAAAGCAGCGATCCCTCCTTGATCCCCCCCCTCTCATGCTTAGGAACAAGCCCTCAGACCCACAACTAGTGGCACAAAGATCATCTCCGACCTTCAGCTTTTCAGATGCATGCTCCGCTGTCATTTGGATGAGCCAAGCTGCCACCGGCCCCAGTGAATTTTACTCTGAGATCTTGTGCTATCTCACAGCCTCCTCTTGTCATCCCAGGGCTGCCATCACGTGAGCCCCAGCTTGGCCTTTTGTCTCTGCCATTTAGCATGAAGTCATCAGAAGAGCATGTCACCCCAGCACTCAGGGTCACCCAGAGACTGAGAATCCCTGGGGCACCGGCCACATGTGACCCAGGTTGCTGAAGGGATAATTATGAGCATGTGAGTCGAACTGACAAAGGGCCATCCAGGAGCCCAGGGCCTTGGCTGGGAATGCCCCACCTGGGCTCCAGGGCACCAGTGACAGGCCGTATCTGCTCAATGAATTAGGGCATCAGCAGTGGCAAGGAGAGAGGTCTGTCCGAGAGACAACATACCACAAGTGCCTACCCCTAGCAAGGGCTTAGAGCAGCATTTCTGACAACAGACAAACCCCTGGCATCTGGGCTGGGTCCACGGTAGTGAGTTTCTCCCTCCCTGTCCTCGTTGGTGCCCCCTCGAGTTTCTACCCTGTTCCAGGGAACCAGCCCAAGGGGCTACATGTTGAAGAGCTTCCCCAGCCCCGTCCCTTCTATTCCGTGTTGTCTGCTCTAACTCATGGGCTTGTATGCAGCACTTGAGTCCTGACCAGAAGCCTCTTCAAGTCAACAGTGCTCCTCCACAACAGAGCCCACCTTGACTTCTCCGTGAGGCCACGGCTCACAGCAGGAGCAGAAGATAATGAGGACCTTCAAGTTAGGTGTCCACTTGGAGTCTGCTTAAAACCAGTTGGAGGGAAAATCTTGGCCCTTCAGTTTCCATCAGGTATGCTTGGGATCAGGGCCACATGGATGAAATTACCCTGAAATGTGAGCAAGACTGCAGTCTGGGACAGGAGGGAGAGCACAGGCATCAGGGGTGGGAGAGCGTGGGCCATGTGGTGCTGGGGAGAGCCGCGGGAGAGTACATGTGGTAACCAAGCTCCCAGCTTGGCCAGGTTTGGACAGTTAGCTCGGGGTTCTGGACCAGAGAGGCAAAGGCATGATTAGCACAAACGGGTAGTACCTGAGACATGGTCAGAGTACTTCCAGGTTGCTCCCCAGGCCACAGCCTTCCCACTCAGCTCTGCCCACGGGTCAGCTTATAAGACATTCGAAACATGGCAGAACTTTCCAGTTACCTCCAAAAGATGTTCTTCCTGGCTAGGACCATGTCCAAGCTAAGCCTTTTACTACCACTGACTCTGTGCAAAGGAAGGAAGAGAGAGGACTCCTCCCGAATGGGCAGAAAGAGATCTGCCATGGGTCTGGGCCTGATGCACGACAATCCAGGCAGGACAAATAGAAGAACGTGGGCCAAGGGCCAAGAGGCAAGGGACTCACCAGACAGGTGAATACGCATGCAGGAAGAGGGGTAGTGACAAGGGGTGGGGCTGGGGAAGGGCAGCTGTATGTGATCCCAAGGATGGAGCTGGGTCCTCAGCCAGAGGACAGCCGGCAAGCTGTGCGGTCTCTGGGACCCAGCCCCATGCTCTCCCCACTTGCACCTGCCCATTTCACTCACATTCCTGGGTCCGCCCCACCCTCCGGACGGCCCGATGTGCATGTGTCCCTGGGAGACAGACAGGAAGCAGAGGTGGTATTCAGTATGAGGGCTTGGGTGAATAACTAGCTGAAACTGAGAACCACCAGCTCCATCTCAGAGCTGAGGCCCGAAGCATTTCAAACCAGAGTGCTGGTTCTTAGAGGCCTGCATACTGTAACCTCGCTAGCGAATCCTTCTAGCCTCTGTCTCTCTGGCAGAGCTTGATGGCTGCAGGGAGCTCAGAGGCTGCCTCTCCAGCCAGACAGGTGGATCTGGGAACCGACCTCCTGACAAGAAGGTAACCCACTGCACACTCCCTTCTCTGCTTCCTTCCTCAGTGACTTTATCTTTCCTTGTAGCTTTAAATGCCATCTCTGTGAGCTGATCACTTGCAAATATCTATCCCTTGCCTGATCCTCTTTGCTGAAATCCAGACCTAAATATCCAGCTGTTGATTCAGGCATCTAGAAGCCTAATAGGCATCTCAAACTTAACATGCCCCCAGCCAAGCTCCTGCCTACCCAGCTACACTAGGCTCCCAAAGCTCTCCCCTCTCAGGAAACAGAATCGCTGCATCAGCTCTTCCCTGGGTCTTTGGCCTGAGGGCCTCCCTTGCAAAGCTGGGATGTGCCAGCCTCCATAATACCAAGAGCCAATTCTTTCCCCTCTTACTGGCTCTGTTTCTCAGTAGGGCCCTGACCAGTACACAGGTCAAAAGTCCCAGAGTCATCCTTGACTCCTCTCTCCCAATCCAACATCAAATCAGACAACACATGGTACCAGCTCAAGCTCCAAACTGTGTCCAGACTGACCACTTCCCACCACTTGCACTGCTAAGCATCCCAGAGGAGCCACCATCATCTCCCGCCTGCATCACCCCAAATACTTCTGTCAAAGGGATCGTTTAAAAAGCCAGGTCAGGTCATATCATCCCTCTGCTCAGAAGTTTCCATTTTATTCATTCAAAGCTAATGTCCTTACAGAGCCCTAAACAATCTGTATCCCACCCCACTAGCCCCTATTATTGCCTCTCTGAAGTCACCTCCTGCTCATTCCCCTCTAGATACAGCTGCTTCTTTGTTATTTCTTGAACACACCAGAGATGCCCTGCTTTGAGGCCCACATACCTGCTTCTCTCCCTGGGATGCTCCTTCCTCAGAGATCTCCAGGGCTCCATCATCCCCTTTGGATCTTGACTCCAATGTCAACATTGCAGTGAAGCGGTCTCTGACCATTCTACATAAAACTGACCCCTATCCACATACCTAATGCACCCCAGTCACCACGTTGTTTCATTTCCTATCACAGTACACATCAGTATTTAGTAAACTGTACCCACTGCTCATGTAGAGTATTATTAGAATATATTATAGTATACAATTATAAGATTATTCCTCAACTAAAACCGTGGAGAACGGGAAGCTTTGTCTCCATTGCTTCCAGCTCTATTCTCAGGGCCTAAGCAGTGCCGCTTCTGCTCATCAGACCAGCATTTCCGTTTCTGACCTCGTGTGGGCCACATTGATGTCCTCTCAAGCCACGGGATGGAGACAAGCTCTAGGGCTGGACTGAACCTTCCCTTCTGACTCTTGTGCTTGGCTGTGCACCTAATCAAATTCTGAGTGTCCCACACGCTAGTAATTAACGTCTTGGGAAAACACCCATCACCAGACCTCCTTCCTAATCTCTGGAACATTCTAAACATTCAGCTGGCACTGCTGAACACAAATGGGCCTTGAGGGAGGTTTTTAAAAGGAAAGATGACAATATGTGCTCTTCACAGCCTTCCCCCATCAGGCCCTGCACAGGCAGCCTGGCCCTCCGAACCACCAGTTCCCCAGGGGACAGGGTCTTCCCTCACATGTATTCTTTTTTTTTTTTTTGACATTTTTTTTATTGTTACTTAAATTTTTTTTCCAAGATTCATTCCCCATTCCCCACACCCAGTGCTCCATGCAATAGGTGTCCCTCAGTACCCACCACCAGGCTCTCCCATCCCCTCACCCCCTCCCTCCAAGTCCCTCAGTTTGTTTCTGTGTCCAAAGTCTCTGTTGTTTCATTTCTCTCCCTGGATTACCCTACTTCCCATTTACTTTCCTTCTCCCACTGTCCTCCAGGTTACCCCTCATGTACCGCAAGTAAGTGAAACCATGTGATACTTGACTTTCTCTACTTGGCTTATTTCACTCAGCATAATCTCTTCCAGTCCAGTCCATGTTGCTACAAAACTTGGATATTCATCCTTTCTGATGGAGGTGTAGTATTCCATTGTATATATGTACCACATCTTCTTTATCCATTCATCTGTTCATGGGCACCCTGGCTCTTTCCACAGTTTGGCGATTGTGGCCATTGCTGCAAAGGAAACAGTCAACAAAACAAAGAGGCAACCCACAGAATGGGAGAGGATATTTGCAAATGACACTACAGACAAAGGGCTGGTATCCAAGATCTAGAAAGATCTACTCAAACTCAACATCCAAAAAGAAGATGAACACATCAAAAAATGGGCGAGAGACATGAAGAGGCACTTCTCCATAGAAGATATACAAATGGCTAACAAACACATGAAAAAATGTTCAGCATCACTAGCTATCAGGGAAATTCAAATCAAAACCACACTGACGGGGCGCCTGGGTGGCTCAGTTGGTTGGGCGACTGCCTTCGGCTCAGGTCGTGGTCCCGGAGACCCGGGATCGAGTCCCACATCGGGCTCCCTGCTCGGCGGGGGGACTGCCTCTCCCTCTCTCACTCCCCCTGCTTGTGTTCCCTCTCTGGCTGTGTTTCTCTCTGTCAAATAAATAAAAATCTTTAAAAAAAAAAAAAAAACAAAAAAAAAAAACCACACTGAGATACCACCTTACACCAGTCAGAATGGCCACAATTAACAAGTCAGGAAACAACAAGTATTGGAGAGGCTGCGGAGAAAGAAGAACCCTCCTACACTGTCGGTGGGAATGCAAGCTGGTGCAGCCGCTTTGGAAAACAATGTGGAGATTCCTTAAAAAATTAAAAATGGAGCTACCCTATGACCCTGCAATTGCACTACTGGGCATTTACCCCAAAGATACAGATGTAGTGAAAAGAAGGGCCATACGTACCTCACATGTATTCTATGTGTAGGGAAAAGAGAACTTCTTCTGAAGCCTGGGGATGAGTTTATCTCTAAGTTGTCGTATTCTCTGACAAAGGAGACACATAGATACCCCAAGACTGAGGAAAACAACAAGGACCTGAGAGAAACACTACAGACAGAATTTTAATCAATGTGAAACCAAAATCCAAATTGTGCCATTTTATTCCGTACTGATTATTGGGTTTTCTTCTGTATCCTCTGTTGCCATGATAACCTGTCAACAGACAGTGATAGAGAGGGACAAGTGACGGGGATAGGGTCAGGGACCAAGACTCAGCCCTCAGGCCAAGGAGAACTGATCCTGCTACCCAGCCAGCCTCTCCATGACACTCATCTGTGTGCTGTGGGCCAAATGAGTCATGAACATAGATCACCAGCTTTCTGCCTGAACTCTGGACCTTCTCAGCTTACAGTGGGGCAGCTGTCACTGGGGAGAGGAAGCTGTAAGCACAGGTACCAAAACCTGGACCTCAGCTAACTCTCTCTCTCTCATGTCCCCCATCTTCTTTCTGAACAAATCTGGAGCCTGCACTTGTAGGCACCACTCCATTCTTGCTTATGGGATGATGGAGATGGTTTGCCAATGGCTGAAGACATCAGCCTCCTAGTCTACATGTCCTGCTGAAAGACTAGCTGGGCTCCAGCCCCAGTGCCTCCTGGTTTTCAAATCCCCAGTCCTGTGCAATGAATCCTCTCTCTGACTGGCATGATCATGCCCTCAGATCATGCTTCCCCTTGGTCTCATTTCCAATGGCCCATCCTTAAGAGGTCTCCCTGACCTGTTCTAGGGATTCCATCTGCCCACCCACTGGATTATCATCTCTCTTTATTATCTCTTATTTTCCCTTCTGCAATCATCACTATCTAAAAGGGTCTTGCTCAATTGTTTCCCTACATATTGTCTGTGCCCCTCCAATGTTTCAATAAGCTAAGACTCTTCTGCATAACTGAGTGCCCTATCCAGTATCAGGACCTAATTTTATTGAATGTATAAATTAATGATTGCACAAAAGAAAACAAAAACCCCAAAAGCAGGACTATGGCCTAGTTCTAGAAGCACAGAGCAGTAAGCAGTAAGGCATGAGATCAGAATCAATACTACAGCTTCTGCAGTGGGGGAAGGGCTCTTTGTACCCCACCCACAGCCTGAGCCTCTGAGCCCAAATCATGGGTTTGCTCTGTAGCCATAGAGGGATACTCTAGACCTGCACTGACCAGTCCAGTCACTAGCCACATGTGGCATGAGTCTGGGAGCACCAGACTCATGGCTACTGTCATGGAGGAGCTGGATTTCTCATTTATTTCACTTTCATTAACACAAAATTAAAAGCTGACACTGGAGTCAGTTTTTGGAAAACTTTTAAGTATGTCTGGAACAATTTGGGTATGTGAATTTACTTTTCAACACTTAATTTTATAAACTCTAAATATAGGTCAAGTATTGCCAAGAAAAATTTAGCATCTGAATTGAAAAGTGCTGTAAGTGTAAAAGACGCACTGGATTTTAAAGACCGAGCACAAGAAAAGAATGTAAAATATCTTGTTAATGTTCTTGCATGGGATATGACAATATTTTGGATATACTGGGTTAAATGTTATTAAAATTAATTTCACCTGTTTCTTTTTACTTTTTAAAGGGGCTACTAGAAAATTTTAAATCACATACATACTTTGTATTGCAAAAGTATATGTGGTTCTCATTTTATTTCTACTGGATGGGGCTGTTATCCAATAGAACTGAACTTTTGACTTAAAGATAGGCCCACTTTGGGGGTGCCTGGGTGGCTCAGTTGGTTAAGCCACTGCCTTCAGCTCAGATCATGATCCCAGAGTCCCGGGACTGAGTCACACATCAGGCTCCCAGCTCCATGGGGAGTCTGCTTCTCCCTCTGACCTTCTCTCCCCTCTCATATTCTTTCTCATTCTCTCTCTCAAATAAATAAATAAAAATAAAAATAAATTTTAAAAAAAGGCCCACATTGAGGGGTTTTTTTCTTTCAAGATTTTATTTAAATTCTCGTTAGTTAACTAGTAATACTATAGTATTAGTTTCGGGGGTAGAATTTAGTGATTCATCACTTGCCTCTAAGTGGCCCAGTCCGAGTTTTAGCGGGAGTGACACTGTAGCACCGTTACAGGGAAGATCCCTTCATGTATCAATTTCATCCCCAGCCACCAACCCATTAGGAATGTCTGATGCTTACATTAGGTGACAAGAAAACCAAATCACTGTACAGACTTACTGAAGCTCCCACTGCCATGAAGCTCCTATTGTATAATGAATCCCTGGGACAGTGGGGAGAAGGCCAGGGACCCTACATGCAGTGGGGCGTCCTTGGCCCAAGAACCACTCCACAGACACAACCCGTGAGAGCAAACCGACCCAACAAAGCTCAAAGCCCCTCGGGGTTAGGTCAAGTGTCCCACTGTCTCTCACAAGCAGACTGTTTCATTTCTTCTCCTACGGAGAACTATTCTTCTCTGCTGCAAAACAACAGACTGTATTTGTTATTTAGTTAAAAGGAACTCTCAAATTAATCTAGCTGTATAAAAATGGGCTTCCTCTCACAGCCAGGAGGTCTGTGGAGGAAGGCTGTCTCCCCAAAAGCACCATCTAAAGCCAGTGGAAAAGCAGACCAGCCTCTCTCAGCTGGGGCTTCAGCTCTAAGTGGGGAGACTCAGTAACAAGCTCCTCCCAAGCAGCCAGGGATGGGGCACATTCCTCCAGCGCTCAGCCAGCTTAGGGCCTATGGGACTCAGGGAAAGCAGCCACCAACCCATTAGGAATGTCTGATGCTTACATTAGGTGACAAGAAAACCAAATCACTGTACAGACTTACTGAAGCTCCCACTGCCATGAAGCTCCTATTGTATAATGAAGCTCGGAAAAAAAATTAGCCTTGCAGAAGTAAAAAAAAGAAAAAAACCTGAAAATTAAATTCTTAGAGAAATCAAGAACAGAAAAGAGGCTGACGAGGCTAGAGGGGTCCAGAGTCTGGGAAACCTTTTATGGCATCTCTCAGACAATAAATTTTGCTGAGCAAGGCCCCTGGTAAGCAAATCATAAGCCCTTCTTCCAAGTTGTTGACATTTTAAAGGGAGTTAAGCCTCACACAGCAGGGAAAGAGTTAACAGACTTCAATGGGTCTATTATGAGTCTTTATGGAATGAATGAACTGGGTTCACCCCCAATTTGGACCTCACCACCTTCACTCCCTGCCCCCTATCCACCACCCAAAAAATGCAGGTAATGACTGAATGAAAGATCTCCTTCATCCTGGAGAAGCCTGCTTTCCAGGTGTCCCACCCACAGAGGCCTGGGGTACTCACCGTGCAGTGACAGCCCATCTTGTGGGGAAAAAGCGACCCTGAGAAAGACACCTGGCCTGAGTCAGGGCAAGGAGAGTTCACCCAAGCTCAGGAACCAATCTGGGAAATTGTTCCACTGTCACTGAGGACTCGTGGCACTCTGGGCTTGCCACTGCTCTTTGCAAATTAATATCTGCAGTAGGCAGAACAATGGCTTCCCAAAGGTACCCAGGTCCTAATTCCCAGAACACGTCCCTGTGCTATACTGCATGGCAAAGGGGAATTGAGGCAACAGGGCAGATGAATGCCAATCAACTGACATTAAAATAGGGAGGAAGAGGGCAGCAGAAGAGTCAGTTTCAGAGTGAGGCTGTGGGAGAAAGTCTTGTCCCGCTTTGCTGGCTTTGAAGAAGGAGAAAGGGGCCATGAGCCAAGGATTCTGGCAGCTTCTCGAAACTGGAAAAGGCAAGGAAACAAATCCTCCCCTAGAGCCGCCCAAAAGAACACAGCCCTGCCAACACCTGGATTTTAGCCCAGTGAGACCCATGTTGGACTTTCACGCTCTAGAACTGTGAGATAACAAATTTACAAGGTTTCTGACCACCACAGTTGTGGAAATTTGTCACAGAAGCCATAGGAAATTTCTTCGTTCCTAAGACATTCCCAAATGCCCACCTTGAGCAGATTGTGGAAGATGAGGAACCATTTGTTTCCAAGAAGCAAAACGTGTTCAAAAGCTTGATTAAACATTAAATGGATTTCTTTTAGGATCTCCCTCCTCCCTCCCCCTGGAGCCCTTACAAGCCAGTTCTTAGAAGCCAGTAACAGCCACAGTAGCCCGTGCGGCCTCTGCCCTGACCACTCAACTTTACACCCCAGCCTCTTCCTGTGTCTTTCATGTCAAGCTTACCCCCCCCCCACCTGTGAAACTCAGGGAGTGGTGGCATCATTATCAAAAGGGAAATGTATAGCAGTTCTATTTTCTCTACTGTGGTGATGTAGACCAAGAGCCACTCTCTTCAGTGGACCCTTGAGAACATTCATTTCCCTCTTTGTTCTACAGATGAGGCCATAACACCCCAAAACATCGGAAACTTCAAGGTCCCACAGCCAGTTAATGGCAAGACTGGGTTAAAACCCAGGGCCCCTGACGTCCAGGTCAAGACTTCATATTCCCTTGCTTTTAAGCTTTCTGGAAACTTCCGAGCCCCACAGCAAAAGGAGCTGTTCACAAGGCAGATGCTTCCCTTGCCCTGCACATTTGGCTTCTCATGTCCTCCTTCACTTGCTCACCTTTCCCTCAGAGCTCCCTCCACTAAGGGTCTGACAAGATCTCTGCCCCTCACCCTACAGTTCAGGGGCCTGACTCTGTCTTCACATAAGCAGGCAGCACGAAAGGCTTAGGACGCATTAGCTCCTGGCAAGAACGAGCTGTTGTGACCATGGTCCTCAGCATGAGGTCAGGTGCCCAGCCTCCCGTCTCCTGCCTCACACCCAGCACCCAAGGTCTTGGTGCCCCCATGCTGTGACCCCTTTCGGGTTCCTGGTCAGGGCTGTGCCAACCCTGCCTCATTTCCCACAGTGGTGGGGCTCTGTCCATCTCCCATAAATTTCCTTTAAACATCATCACATCATCAAAAGCCTCAGGAGGCCCATGCAGATAGAAGATTCCTATCTACAGCCTGAACAAGGGGGCAAAGCTCATTCTTTTTCCAAAGTGAACCCACCCTAGGGCAAGTGGAACAGTAATCCTTTGAAGCCAGCCAAACTTGCCTAAGGCAGGGCCATTTCTTCCATCTCCATGCCCGTGGAGCAGGAGCCATCTCCCTGCCTGCCTTCCCTACTCTGGCCTCAAAGCCTGGGCCCTCTATGTCCAGCAGCTGAGCATTTGACCTTGACTATTGCCCAGTGTCCCTCAGACAAAAGTATTCAAGCTATCTGCATTTGGCCTTCCTTTTGCTTTGCTCCCCGCCAAGGCTGCTCCCCCTTCCTCTTAATTATGCAGTAACGAACAACTGTGCTAACTGAAATTGGGGCGGCTACTTGCCTCTAAAAGTCCATAATTAGCCCCACGGGAACAACAAATACTTGCAGAGCTCTCCCACCTCCCCTCGGCTGCCGCTGGAAGCAGGCCACCTCTCCAAGCCCAGCATTTCGGGTCCAATCTGGAATGCATATGTTTCCCCTCAATCATTCACTCCATCAAACGCAGGGCAGGCCCAAGGGGGCGGGGAGGCTGCTAGACTTCTCTGACTCTCCGTTCACATAAGCGTCCTCATTATAAAGGGATGTTGTGTTCGCAGGTAACCAATAGCCCCGTGAGCATCTGGGAACACTTTGAGTGATTGCTGGGGAGAGAAGAAATTTGGGTCAGAACTAATGATCAACATCCCCTTTTAATCAAATGAAGCCGTTATAATGTGTCTATCCTCCAGGGGAACAAGGCCCTTTCACCTCCAGGAGGCCTGCAGTAGCATTAACCTCTTCGGGTAAAGCTTGCCCAGGTAGGAGACAAGAGAGAGAGCCATCAGGTACTGAGCACCTACTGTGTACCAGCCCCTGCACTGAGTAGCCTCACATGTGTGCCTCACACCACCCCAGACCTGCACCGGATCAAGGTTCTTAGCCTTGAGAGTTCATCAAAGCCCAGACTGCTGGGCCCCACACAGAGTTTAGAGTCCGTATGTCTGGGGTAGAGTCAGAGCATTTGCATGGCTGACAAGTTCCCATGTGATACTGATCCTGCCAGCTTGGGGACCACACCTTGAGAACCTGCCTTGGAGGACTAAAATACCACCACTTATTGTCTTCAACATGCAACACCCCTGACAAATACCATGTAATCGAATCCTGATAAAAACGTGATGCGTTGTTTGTGCAGAGGAAACTGAGCAAGCACTCACGTACAGCTCTGTGACCACACAGTTGGAGTGGAAGAGCTCAGATTTAGAACCCAGGCCCGTCAGATGTCCAGGCCCCGGCCCTGCCATGCAGCAAGGGAGATGCAGGCCAAGGGCTGAAGGGCTCAGAGGATGAGCACCTCTCTCCCCAGAGAACTGGGGGTCCCAGCACACCCTCACCGGGTACCCGGGCCTTGGGGGCCTCTAGTCTACATCAATGCCTGGCCTGCTTTACTGTCCACATATGGGTCATGGCAGTCCTGAGTCCTGCAGTGTTTTCTTAGTCTTCTCCCTGATGCCCCTGCTCAAAGACAGGCCTCGCTCTCCCTGTCCTCTCCTGCCCTCATTCTGCCACACCGGAGCACCAACTCCCCTTCTTTCCAGCTCCTCCCAGTGCCACCTCTCCTCCCAAACCAGTTCAAGAAGAGGCTCTTCCAGCTGAGCCCAAGGACATATTCAGCACTTCGCCCAGCATGTCCGGGACACGGCTCTCCAACACGACCGAATGCAGTGCCACTCGTTCATTGCACGTGCCGGCTCCTCCGTGGTGGTCTCAAAAACCGCAGCTGGACTCACCCGTCTGTGTTCCCAGGTCCCCAAACAAGGCCCTCAGCTACATGGCTCATCTCCCTAGAATCTTCCCTCAGAACAGGGACTTATGGAGTCTGCTTAGCACAAGGAGCTCTAGCGGGGGTTGGGGGGGAGTAAAGTGGCGTCACACGGAACTCCCGCGGTGAGCCAGCCTCTGCTCTCCGTGCACCTAGTAACAGCTCACTCGATCCTCACGGCAGCCCTGGGAGCGAGGTGTGCCGTGATTAGCACCTTGCACGGGAGAGAAACCAAGGCACAGAGAGATCAGGCCGCCTGCCCAGTGTGACAGAGCCTGGGTGGGAACTAAAGCCCATGCAGGCAGGCAGAGAGGAGCAGCCCAGCCCTGGGCAGGGAGTGGAGGGGGGCTGGCTGCAGTAGCGCTCTTGGTGGTGGCCACTGCTCACAGCCACAGTGATGGCCGCTGTCGCAGTTGTAGTTGGACTTACAGGTGCTAGAGTCGTGGCCAGAGCTGCCACGCCGTCGCGTGTCGCCCCAGGCAGCAGCAGACCATAGCCACAGGAACGGCAGTCACAGCACAGCACCTGCCGTTTGTGGGGTGCCTTACCTAGCACTGTGGGAGACAGGATACGTGCTGGGTAGGAGCACGACTCCCCAAGGGTGGCCAAGTACAGAGCTGACTCCTGAAGGTTGTCTGACCCAAGGCAAACCTCTCAGCCTCAGCTTTCTTATTCCTGATGCAGGGCAGAAAATACCACCAACTTCATGCATTTCTCATGAGGGTTCGAGAGACGTCAGGCTCTTGGTGCAGTGCCAGGGACACAGAAATTCTCCACCAGTGTCCATCAATAGAGGGCGATGGAGACAGTGACGTGTGAGGGCCCCAGCCATCGATCAGGATGCTGGGCGAGGGCGGGCACAGAGAGGACAGCACGCCAAGGGCGAAGCCCCTAGGTGTGAAGGATCTGCGAAGGCTACAGGAGAGAGGAACGACTGGAACAGAACCTCGCCGATGGGTGGGACACCCTGGGGAGGGACCACCTACATGTCAGGACAAGTGGAAGACCAAGTGGGCCTGTGCCTTCCCACTGCCCTGCCTGTCTGCAGAGCACCCCCACGCTTCCCCTCGTCTGCCGTCCAGCGCCACAGCCCCGCCCCCCCTCCTGGGCACTGACATGGCCCTGTTCCCTCCCTGCCACTGACTGCATTCACCTGCACCTCTCAAATGCTCCTCCTAACCCCCTCTGCAAGTGGCCAAAAGCGCTCGCACAGTCCTCTGGTGTCCTTTATGGTTTCACTGGGGGACACAGGCAAGACAGGTCAGCAGGTTAAGAGGTCACCAGTCAGGTTCACTACTAATGTGTCTCCTGAGCCCCCAGGGCTAGACCATGTTTTGGAGCTACCAACCAGGGACGAGAGGCAAGGTAACTCAGGCGGTGTTATCGAAGCAAGGCCTAAGTGGCATTGGCTCACCCTCACAGGCAGGGCTGTGATGTGACGGGCTCGCAGCGCTACCTGCGGAAGCCCAACAACCATCCTTCATATACTCAGAGGCTTGATCCATCATGTGCAAGTCGCTGTAGGAAAGTCCAGACAAGTCCCCACCCTCCAAGAGCTAGAGCTCACAAGCAGTGGGGGCTGGTCTTTAGACAAGTATACCTACTTGTATGTAGTAAAGACCATGAGCTGGGCAAGAAACTAACACTCTGGGTGCGCCCACCAAGTGCAGACACTACGCTCATCGTTTCCATCTAAATTGTCTCATGAACCCACATAGCAGCCTTGTGAGGGAGGTATGTCCATGTTGTAGAGATGAAGAAAATAAAAATCAGAGACATTAAGCAGCTCTCCCGAGGTCACACAGCAAGCTTCAAATCCAGGGCTGTGTGACTCTTCCCGATACCCCAGCTGCCTCTCCACAATGTCAGTGTCAAATTGGGGCTGAGGAAGGAGAAGTACAGGGAGATGAAATGATCAGAGAAGGTTTTTGAAAAGAGGTGAGGGTTTTCCTGGACAAGGGGGTAAGCTGGAAGACAATGGATGGAACACGGGGTGATGGAGAAGGAATGCCAGGAACTGTACGGGCATGAATGGAGACAAGGGGCTGAGAGGCACCTGGTAGGTAGGGGGACGCAGTAGGAGTGACCCAAGGGCTGCAGCAGGCTGGCCATGGGAGACAGGGTTGGAAGGGCTCAGTGGGGCTGATGAGGAGGGTCTGACTGATTTGGCTAATTGTACTTTTCTTCTGGGTGCAGTGGGGAGCCATGGAAACCTTGTGAGTAGAAGAATGTGACATAAGTGCCCCTTAGGAACATCGCCTTGGCTGGACTGTGCTGGCTACGTTGCAATGACCAGGGGAAGAAATGCTACTCAAAGAGACTGTTATAATCATCCCGAAGGAACAGCCGATTTGGTAAATGAATTTCAAGTCTATAAACAGACATTTTTTACTGTTTTTTTAATCCAAACTATATTTTGTTAAGGTGTGATTTTTCAAATGTCAGGAAAAACAATCCATGTTAACCTACAACTGTGAAACAATTACACGAGGAACAAAACATCTTCTGCTCAAACTGCAATAAAATATTATTCTTGGTGCAAGAAGTCAGGGCAAGAAGTGACTTCTGAACCAGCCTTCCACTTAGCAATGCCGCTTTCTGCTCAAAAAATTCACGGTCTTTCTTCACTGGGGCTATTTGAATAACATCATGAGAGCCCTACAACCCTGTCCTCCAACCTTCCCTGAGAATGCACCCTAAGTGCCTCAAGATGTCCAAGGAACATCAAAGGGAAGCAGAATTATTCTTTGGATATACCATAGGATACAAATCCTGATACCCCACTGCTGGAAACAAAAACCCAGGACAGCTCCCGCAGTGCCCATAAAAAATATGGACTCAGAAGATTAACTGGCTCCAATGCTACAACACTTTAGCCAGCCGTAACCTGGCATTTTATGTTGGAGAAAAGGGGGGGAAAAAAGATGCCTTTATTAATACTGCTTGCCAAACTTCCCATGAGGCCTGAGGAAGAACTCACTTTGGCTTTCCCCTGCTCAGAGTCCCATGCTAAAAACTGCATCCTCCTCTTTAAAGTAAGGCCATCTGAGGGGCCTGAAGAAGGCCCCCCTTGGAACCGCCTGCTTTTAACTCCTTGTTGCCTCCATGCTGCACACCAGCCTGAGCACACAGGTTGGACTTTGTAACTTCTCAGAGCACTTCCCATAGTGCATCTTGTCCTCATTTTGTCCCCAGGAGGCAAGGGGAAGAAAAGACAGGATGGTACTTATTTCACAGCTGTGGTATCTGAGTCCTGGAACCACTGCCACTGAGATGTTTACAGAAATAGTTAGAACCTAAGAGACTCTTAAAGATAGGGAACAAGCTGAGGGTTGCTAGAGGGGAGGTAGATGGGGGGATGGGGACCCTGGGTGATGGGCTTTAAGGAGGGCACATGATGGAGTGAGCCCTGGGTGTTAGAGGCAACTAATGAATCACTAAATTCTACCCCTGAAACTAATAATACACTGTATGTTAACTAACTTGAGTTTAAACAAAACAACAAAAAAATTTTTTTTTAAAGAAAAGTGATACAGCTAGTACAGTACTCCATGGATGGCCTGAACTGGAAGAAGGACAAGCAGCTCTGGCTTCGGCTGTGAGGTGGCTAGAATTGTCCTAGTTTGAGAGATGGAGACTAAAGAGTCAGAGAAAAGGTGAGTCGCCAGCCACTCTGGCCGCCGCTTACAAAATCAGCTGACATACGGACTTGGTCCACGGCTCCATGCTGAGATGCCAGAAGTCAAGGCTAGCACAACTGGCTTTGCCCACCAACAGGTCTTTGAGAAGTCATTATGTACCGAGTTCCCAAGAACATGCCTTGTAAACAAAAGGATATTCCCAAGTCAAAGAGAAGAACCATTTTCTTTAAAAGAACATATACCTTTTTTATGTAAATGAATCAAACAAATAAAGAATCTCCTTTAATGGGAACTTCCTTTTCCCAAATGTCCAGATTCTGAGGGGAAGGTGCTGCCTTGGGACTCCAAGTTTTCCTGCCCACCATGCACAAGTGCATATGTATGTGCACACACACACATGCACGACTCGAGGCCCAGTAGGACACAATACACTGCATCCTGTATGCCACCAGAAAGGAGCCAGGAAAGGCCCAGAGTGCCCAAAGTCACTGGTTCCCTGGCACCTAAAGGCCTCTGTTGACACTGTCTTTCAGGCGCCTCCATCCCATTCCCCTGTGATCCCCTTTCTTCTTCTTCCTGCGGGCTTATGGTGTTCCAAGCACTTCGCTCTAGAGTGAAGCATCCACGGGGGGTGGGGGTGTGAATCAAACAATCAATCAATCCACAGGGTAGATGAACGAAAGCACAATCGCCCCAAAGTCCTGATGGTCAGGGAGTTAACCCCCTGGGGTCATTCAGAGCCCTGTATCCTGTCTGAATCAGAAAGCCTTCCCCGGAACATCACGGATCCTTGCCCCATTTTGCCGTAGCAGCACCTCAAGGTGTTGATAACAGCACCACGTCTCTCACGCCAGGCTGGAACAGGTCTGACGATGCTCCCAGAAGCAAATACGGTCTTTCTGTTTGGGGAATGTAGTCTCCTTGTGGTCATTTTCTATAACCTTGGACCTCTCCCATCTCCTCTGCATCAGGATCCTGGATTCATTTTCTCATAAGCCAGTGCTTCCCACAACCATGGACACCAACAGGGGTCTTTAATGGGGCCTAACCAGCCTCACATTGCCCAATACTTCTCTGAATAAGAGAATTTGATTTTGGATATAGTGTTCTTTCCCAAATCTGCAATGGAAATTTTCCTACAAGAGAGGCCTATGAAAACACAGCTACCCTCATGTCCCCAATGATACATGTGAACACAGAAGACACATCATTCTCTTCTAGAGAACACCAAATCTATCCCTCTCACCTGTCACCATCAGAGCAGAGAACTTGTGGAAGTTCGCCTCCACTAGAAGCATCCCCTTGAACTTCCCCAAATTATTGGACGACACACAGCAAATCCAGACACAGTCCCCAGTCTGGGCCTCTCCGAACCCAAGAGTTATAAAAACTAAAGAACAACGGTGTCATGAGCATCTCACATACTTGGCAATCCCAGTCCCTGCTCCCTTTGTTCAAATGGGGAAGCTGAGCCCCCAGAGAGTGCTAAGCCTCCTGGCTCTCATCCAAGGCTCTCTGCCCCTGGCCGACTGCCGAGCCTAGAGGTGGCTCCCAGTGTGGGGATCACCAGTGGTCAGGGGCTGGGCTCAGAGGCTTCAGAGTCTTCGGAAGGCCACCATTACCAAGCACGGGCTTCCTGCTGAGGCCACTGAGTGGAGGAAGTAATAATGGAGATTGAAAGGCATTCTGCATTTGACCTTCCGCAACCCCACCATTTTTCAGTAGAACCTGATAGGGATCAGTCACATCTGCTCTCAATAGCAAATGTAAAAAATGACCTGCAGCTTTAAGGTCTGAAAAACATAAACTTGTGTTAAAAGACTGACAAAAAAAATTCATGCACTCCATAGCATGATGTCTTTCAACTGCACACACACTGTAATAACAATCGCCCATCAGGACCCGGGCCCTGGACCCGCGCTCTCCCCTCCTGGGAATCATAAGCTGCTCCGGTCCCCCTGCATGCCAGCCATGTGGCCGGTCACATAGCAGGCCTCTGTAATCAGGGCTGGGCTGCGAGGCTCCGCGAGGCCCTGAGCTACAGCGGGTATCAACTTACCTCACTCTCCCCACTTCAAACGCTCGGGTGAGCAACAGGAAAGCCTGATGGGAAGCATATTCTGGAAAGCCCCGAACAAGCTCAATCTGCCAGGGACCTGGAGAGCAGCCTGGAGCTGGCCAGAGGTCAGTGGGCTCTCAGAAGTCAGGAAGCTTCTCGTCAGCCACGTGGGTGAAGCCTGCCCAGGCCACTACTCTGCTGTGAGCAGGAGCCAACCAGGATGCCCTTCACGCTGACCTTCGGTGCCACAGCCCTGTGGAGTGATTCCCCCTTCATCCCCGTGCACTCCTGCCTCCCCACCTCCATCCCCTGACTCCCATCTGGGCTATATCAGAAGCCCCTGACCCATGGCAAAACTCAGGAAGACAACCTTAGGGGACACCAGATAGCCCACTAGATCAGCCCCAGTCATCACACACCCTGCTGGGCCAGGCAAGTCGCGTCGGGCCCAGAGCAAAATAGCCAGGGTCTCAACCTTCAGGAGTTCATAGCCCAGGCAGGCAGGCAAAATTCTCCCAGACTACCCATATCCGGGGCTGACGTGAGATATCCTAGCACCAGAGAAGGGAACATCAGAACCTACAAAGGAAAAAAAATTCACACACTCCAGACCCCACCAAACCCTACGGCTGGATCGATTTCCTCAGCCAGACAACCCTTCACTGTTTGCCTTAGTTCTAAATCCTAACCCACAGGTGGCAATGGCTGTATGTTCTAATTTGAGTGCCTCAAGATGAAGACAGAGGGAACGAGCATTCATTCATTCACTCCATGTCATACAGCAGGCTAGGCACCTGCATATCTCTCTCCTACCTCAATACTCCTGATGACCCAGACGGCAAGGTGGGGCATGGATACACTTGGAGGGCTCAGGAGGCAGCTCTTATTAGGTCCATCTGTTTCTGCTCCTCCTAGAAGAGCTTCCTCGTGCTTTCCAGCAGGAGCAGAGCCTGGCCACTCTCTAAGAGACAACAGAGCAAATTCGGCCTGACCCCTCTTGCTAGCCAGTGGAGCACGTTTGGTGGCACAACTGGCTGGGCTCAGAATGACATGCCGGCCTGAGAGTTGTCTATGGAAGCGGAGTGTCAGCAGCCTGGGGCTTCCTACCTTCTTAAGATCATTTAAAATGCAGCCTCTGTCCTCAAATAGCTCCTACGTTATTAAAAGGAGAAAAACCTGTAGACAAACAAGCCTCCCCATGTAGGAGGGAAACATTCCTACAGGGAATGCTGGAGATGCAGAGCACAGGGGGCTCAGTACGACCTGGAAACAACAGAAGTCCTTACGGTGGGGGCGGCCCTCAAGCTGTGGAGCTGTCCGCAAGCTCCTGCAAGGTGCTACTGCATGAGGCGACCAGGGCCGCACAAAGCCTGGTCTCTGACCCCGCGGGCCCCACTCTCACACAGAGACAACACTAACTCATCAGAACAAAGAAGAGGTCACCTGGGGGAAACAAATGGCTATGGCTAGAGGCCAAAGGAAGGAGATGCCCGAAGCCTGGCATTTAATAAAGCCACGATGTGATTGCAGAATTGAATTAAACCAGACAGAGGAAGTTGGGAAAACTTTCTAGAAGAGATGACACAGGCTAGGCCTCTGTGAGTGAGGTCCGAATGGTAAAAAGAGCTGAGACAGAGAGCACTCCAGCACAGACCCGCCAACAGAGTCCAAGTTCCATGTGGATGTGAGGATCGGCCCAACAGATGATTCAAACTGGCTTCCGGAGGGCAAGTTACAGAACCAAACTGTGCTCTCAGCCCCCAGGCCGCCGGCTACCTTGGCTGGCACCTCAGGGCTCCCCGTTAAGTACTAAACCCACCCTAGCGGCAAGCAGCCTCCAGCTGTAGACAGGAGCTGAGCTCTGCCCAGACCCCCCGGGAGAGTTGGGGGCCACAGAGACTTCCCCAAATCTGGATTTAAAAAAGCAGCTATTTGGTGTCTCCTCCACAGGATACATAGCTTCTTTCTAAGTCAGCAGGAACCCATCACTAAGACTATGAGAAAATAAACAAAGGGAATCTAATTTCAAGGGACACTCAGGCTCCAAGAAGAAGAACAGCATGCTCAGACGGGTCCTTTCCCTCCAAGGCACGCAAAGTTGTGGGAATCTTACAGCTCCAGTGCCAGTAGATTCAGGAACATTTGCTGCCAATGATGGAGGGAGAGAGTCACGCTCAGGGCTCCCTGGGGACAGATACTCCAGCACTGGGGGCTCAGGGGTGTGTCCACAGAAACCCAAAAGAGAAGCCAGAGGACTCTAGCCTTGCCCTGAGCCAAGAGCTCCAGCCAGCTAACACAGTTCTCTGTCTCTCCTAGACCTGGGCACCCTCTAACGGCCTCTTCAGGGTCAACAGACACCTGAACATCGACTGTCCCGCTTGTGAAACATCTGTGCTCCCCATGACAAACCAGCTTCCCTTTACAGTTGTTTGGTGTGGTCTGTGTTGTAGGCAGAAAGCCCTAGCACTCCATCTGGGCTGGATCAAACAGATTCATATACATATACAGAGCATGTATATCAGTCAAAAAGCCCAGATCCCAGCATAGGGGAGGTAGTTCAGTTTCTTAAAAAGAAATTAAGAATACCAAAAGCATCAAAGCCACTAGAAAAACAGAAGTTACTCAACCTGAGAAGTTGGTTTGACAGAGCTGTTAGCTGGGCTCAGAATGGTGTGTTGGCCTGAACGTTTCCTTACTAAAGTAAAACTCTGGCAGCTTCGTAGTTCTACAACACGTAGAGTATGGTTTGAGCTGTTGCTTCATGAAATATGGAGATGCCAAGGTCACCAAGATATGGCTTCAGTCCTCAAAGAGATCATGAGTTTTTAGAAGGAGGAAGACTCTGATGGCTTAACAATTTCTCTAGAGAAGAAGATGACTCTCTGAGTCCACAGAAGATTCACAAGAGCCAATAGCACAAGAGAGCTGTGAGTGCTCCAAAACTCAGAAGCAAGAAGGGCTACCTACTCTGAGGGTGAGAAGTGGCAAATGGAGAGAGCTCAGGTCCTAGAATCTAGGCAATGTCAACTGAATGCTCTGAATTCTGACCCAGGGATAAGTCCCTTCCCCTCTCTGGGCACATTGCCCTGATGATAAGCTTAGCCTGGGTGATTTCTGAGAGCCTGCTCAGTGCTGATATGTAGGTCTACAGCTTATATGGGGAGAGGGTTAACAAATCTGTCAGCGGGTTGGAAGAACTGTCCGGTGCCCAGCCTCACTGGAATGCTCAGAAGGTGCCATCAAGCTCCATGGAAGTTTGAGTCTGTTAATTACTCCTACACCCAGAGATTTCCAGAGACAGACGTGTTGATTAAAGATAGAACAATGCACACATAGATACAAATTCAGATACAGAAATGGCTATAGATTTTGACTTAAATAGACAGATGGAGATATGGACTTGACTGAGACACAGGTATGGATATGTGCATAGAGATACACATATAAATGTGTATGCGTCCCACCGAACACCTTTCCCATGGCAAGGGACAGAGGCACAGTACTGATTATTTTAGTTCATTTTCTACATTCAGCACACCAAAATCCTCTCCATTCTTCAAAACCCTCTAGAACCTCCCCCAAGGAGCCTTACTCTCCCTCTTCTAAATTCCTACAAGTTGCCATCTGAGCCACCCATGGCCCCAGGGTAACAGTGAATTAAAGATCGCCTTGGAAGTGCCCCCACAAGGTAGAAATTATCTAACGCCCAGAGAAGCTGCCAAGGACAGCTGGGCTTCGGGCTGGCTGCTCTGGATGAAGGTGCTGGCGATCAGCTTGTCTCCTGTGGCACAAGAGGCTCACACTGAATGCTCATCAATGATTCCCGTCCCAGAAAGTGAACTTTGACCCATGCCTCAAACCATCCGCCAACATTAACTCAAAATTTTTTACAGATCCAAATATAAAACCTAAAACCATAAAGAATAAAAACAAAAGAAAAGAAAATAGGAGAATATAAAAAGCAGAAGGGATGGGTAAGCAAATTTTTCCTACTGAGTATGAAAAGCATTAACTGTAGAAAATACTGTCAAATTAAACTTGTGCTCAATAGAAGATACCTAAAAAAATGAAAAGGCGAGCCATGAGAAAATATTCACAGTACATATCCAGCAAAGAACTAGATCAAGATTCTATTTTAATTCCCATAAATCAATTTTTAAAAGACAGCCTAAAACATGGGAAAACACTTTGATGGATGCCATCCCAAAAAGAAATCCACATGACCAATAAACATATAAAAAGATGTTCAACATCATTAATGATCAGGAAAATCCAAACTAAAATTACAATGAGTTACAACCACACACCCACCAGAAAGATCAAAATTAACCAGACTCACAAAACCAAAAGGTGGAAAGGATGCAGACTGACTGGCTCTCTCCTACTTCCCTGGTGGAGGTATAAAATGGTACAACTACCTTGGAAAACTGGCAATTTCGTGTGAAGTTAAATACATACCTACCTTATGATTCACCAATTTCGCTCCTGTGTAGTTACTCAAAAGAAATGAAAATGTATGTCCACAAAAAATATGTGTGAATACTCCCAACAGCATTTCTGAAAAGCTCCAAAATGGAAACGATCCAAAGGCCCACTAAAAGGAAAATGGATAAACAAATTGATGTAGGCTCACGTGATGGAATAAAACATAACAATAAATGCAAATGGACTACTGATACATACAACAATATGAATAAACCTCAAAAACATTAGGCTCAGATAAAAGAGCCAGGAAAAAAACAGTTTGTATTGTTTGATGCAATTTTTCTATAAATTCCAAAACCAGGCACAACTGACCTATGACGATAGTATTCAGAATCATGGTCTTTTTCCATGGAGGAGGAGCACACACAGGAAAGAGGCTTCAGGAACTTTCTCAAAGGATGAAAATGTTTGTATCTTAATGGGGGCATTGGCTACATGGGCACAGATATTTGTTAAAATTCATTGAATTATACACTTAAGTTCTGGATGTTTTATAGTGTATAATTATGACTCAATTAAAAAAGAATTCATTCACCTAATAATTATTTACAAAATGCCTTCTATGTATCAGACCTCAGGCCTAGAGGCTGGGGATGTGGCCATGAATAGGATGCATCCCCTCCCTCCAGAAAGAATAAGTGACAAAAGGACCCCTTTGATATTACCCATGTGCCTAGCTTCCTAGGGATTAAAGCTGCATCTAGGCCTTGTCAATCATGCTTCACACACACACACACACACACACACACACACACACACACCCGCTGTCCTGGGTCTCTGATGTGCAACAGCACATAAACATTTCAGTCTCCAGAATCCCACCAACTACCCTGGACAAGAAGCTTCCAGAATCAATCTTCCAGGTCAGAAGGAACCAAGCAAGCAGCACTCATAACTCCTGCCTCTTGTCCCAGGGAAGGCACCAGCTCTTCTCCCTGGGCCTTGTCTACAGAGCCACAGAGGCTGCAGGATGAGAGGAGGGGAGCCATTGACCTGCTGGCTCCCAGCACCCCCCCCCACCTACCCCTCCAGGGAGAGGAAAATGCAAACAAAAGCCCATTCTCACAGGCAACCCTTCCAAGAAAAACCAAGTTCTAGAGAATGCCGGGTCTGGTGTGAATAAGGAAAAAATGCAGAATTCCAAAAGACAAGGTCCAAAAAACATTTCTCCCGCTGAGTGTGCTATGAAAAGAAAGGGGACAAGGAGATGGCTGGGAAGGAACCCCAGAGCACCCACAGCCAACAAGGGGGTTGACCTCCAGCCATCACTGATTTTCCTGGACAGAATGTGATGTTCAGTGACCCAGGAGGTGCCCCGTTACTCTCAGAATGTTAACTCTTACACGACAGAACCTATTACTTCTGAGCTTTGATTCCTTGTGTGTGAAACGGGAATAACCAGCCTTGCCCTGCCTGCTTCCCTGGGGTGACACAGGGCTTCGTTGTGAACAAGAATATGAAAGTACCTTGCACACTCCAAGATGCTATACACCTCACGGTGATCACTGTGCATCCCATTTCATGGCCTTTGGATATTTATATTTTGTAAAAAGTTATAAATTCTGGCTCCAACACATGCTAAGTGTGTGGCCCAGACAAGTGATTCTATTTCTCTGAGCCAGTGCCCACATGTGTAGAATGGGGATGTTAATATCTCCTTCCAAGTGCTCAGAGAAGATTATAAGGTGCTCATGAGGCCTTCAGAAAAATACCTCATAGAGTTGGCATTCAGTAGCTGGGAGTTGTTATAATTCTTACTATGGAAGAGGGTTCTCTTGCCACCTGGAGTCTTTGGAAGAGTAAAAGAGCAGAGTCTCAGGCTGGTCAGATAAAAAAAACAAACATGGAGGCTCAGATTCTCTGAGTTTTTAGGCATCCTGCTAACATTAGGGACTGTGGCCTACGTTCCAGCATTCATGGAAACTAAAGGAGGCAGAAGGACCCCATCTCTGTAACTCAGAAAGGTCACAGAACTTTAGTGGGTTCATACAGAGTGCCAGAGGCAGTACGTATACGCGGGACTGTCTGATGGCAGAGGCAGCACACATGTATGCGACCATCTGAGGGCATTGGCTGCATACATGTGTGGGACCATCTGAGAGCAGAGGCAGTACACACGTGTGGGACCATCTGAGGGCAGAGGCAGTACACACGTGTGGGACCATCTGAGGGCAGAGGCAGTACACACGTGTGGGACCATCTGAGGGCAGAGGCAGTACACACGTGTGGGACCATCTGAGGGCAGAGGCAGTACACATGTGTGGGACCATCTGAGGGCAAAGGCTGCACACATGTGTGAGATCATCTGAGGGCAGAGGCAGTACACATATCCAGACTGTCTGACGGCAGAGGCAGCACTCATATCTAGACTGTCTGATGGCAGAGGCAGCACACATGTGGAACTGTTTGATGACAGAGGGAGCACACGTACGCAGGACTATTCTCAGTATACAAATGCACACAACTATCTGGGGCCAAAGCCCACGCCCCAGGGCTGCAGTGTGTTAGCATTCTCACCACATCAGAACTCTAATCACCTTAGAAACCCCAGCCAATAACAGACACATGAAAAAATGTTCGTCATGAGGGAAATCGCCATCAGGGAAATCCAAATCAAAACCACATTGAGATACCACCTTTCACCAGTTAGAATGGCCAAAATTAACAAGACAGGAAACAACAAGTTTTGGAGAGGCTGTGGAGAAAGGGGAACCCTCTTACACAGTTGGTGGGAATCCAAGTTGGTGCAGCCACTTTGGAAAACACTGTGGAGATTCCTCAAAAAAATTTAAAATAGACCTACCTTATGACCCTGCAAATGCACTACTGGGTATTTACCCCCAAGATACATGTGTAGTGAAAAGAAGGTCATATGTTCATAGCAATGTTCATAGCAACAATATCCACAATCGCCAAACTGGAAAGATCCAAGGTGCCCTTCAACAGATGGATGGATAAAGAAGATATGGTCCATATATACAATGGAATATTACGCCTCCATCAGAAAGGATAAATACGACTTTTGTAGCAACATGGATGGGACTGGAGGAGATTATGCTGAGTGAAATAAGCCAAGGAGAGAAAGTCAATTATCATATGGTTTCACTTACTTGTGGAGCATAAGGAGTAACATGGAGGACAGTAGGAGAAGGAAAGGAAATGTGAACTGGGGTAAATCAAAGAGGGAGAAGAAGCATGAGAGATTTTCAACTCTGAGAAACAAACAGAAAGTTTTGGAAGGGAGGGGGGTTGGGGGGATGGGTAAGCCCAGTCGTAGGTATTAAGGAGAGCACGTATTGCATGGAGCACCAGGTGTGGGGCATAAACAATGAATCTTTAAACACTGAAAAAATAAAATAAATTATTTAAAAAATGAAAAAACAAAAACAAAAAAAACCCAGCCGAGTACAAAGGACCCTGTGATTTCAGACACTGAGCAGAGTCTGCAGCCTGGGGACTCTTGCTCAGCAGCCCATGTCCCCCACTCCCTCCATCCAACCACTCTCTGTCAACCCCAGGAACATGTCCTCTTTCTTTTCCATCTTCTGGTCCACAGGAGATGTCAGTGAGGGTGCAGCCAGCCATGGGCAGCTGAAGTCGAGCCATCTACTACTGGGTGGGCCAGCAGGAGGCATCAAATAGTCTCTGACACCAGAGCTATTTGGTAAGCCTGGTGGGAGGGGCATTGCTGGGGAGCACAGGTGGGCTGGGGAAGCAGGAAGGCTGGGTGGTGCGCTGAGACACAAGTAGCCCCAGAAGCCAGCCTCTGAAGCTGAAGCCCAGAGTGGCACCAAGGGCCCAAGCCAGTGCAGCACTGTCTCCTAGGTAAGATGCTAGGGTGGGAAAGGGGACGGTAAAAACAGAAGAGGAAATAAAAGGCATGGCCCTACCCTTCTTGGCTAAGGAAGGTTATCAGGAGAGGAAACCCCAAGAATCCAGAATGTTGAACTTCCTCACTGCTTTCCAGAATACGCGTTGCTAAGGAAGCCACAGCTCGTGACTGGGCAGCCAGTCTTTCCTTTTAATGATTCAGCCAACACTAGCTGAGCACCTACAGTGTGTGACCCGCTAGGACAGGGGCCCAGGCATAGTCATGGGCAGAAAATGGTTCTCAGTTCATGGAGGTCAGCTCACTTACAATGGACTCCTCCAGGAGGGGAGGGGAGGGCTAGGGACGCAGGTAACTACCCTGCAGGGTGCTACGGGCCACATCAGAAGCTGCAGGGGACATAAGGCGGGGCTAGGTCAGCCTGGGGGAATGGGACAGGTGCCCGGGTAGGCTAGGCCTGCAGCACTGAGTTCTGATGACCTACAGGAGGTTTGCCCAAGCAGAGGAAACACTGTGAGTCCAAACACTGTGCAAAAGAACCTCACTCCGATTCAGAAACCGTGAGGGGGTCCAGTTGGTCAGAGCACAGAAAGCAAAGGGCAAGCTGTGCAATGGGAGCATGCCTGCACACATGGGCAAGGCCACACAGCTGGTCCTCTGGAACTGAAATTTTCCCCTCAGAGCACGGGGAGGGAGGCACAGCACCGTCAGATTTGGGCAGCGGAGCGGCGCTGTCCAATGTGGTGGCCGCCGGCCCATGAGACTAGTTAAATTAAAGAAAATTAAATAGAATTGAAAATGCAGTGCCTCAGCAGCACTACACACATTTCAAGTGCCTAAAAGCTAATGGCAGCTCGTGGCTACTGTACTGGACAGTGCAGATCTAGAACACTTCCATTATGGCAGAACATTCTGTTGGACAGCACTACTCTAGAACAGCTCCCACGGAAATGCAAATGGATTGCAAACACGGAGGCCAGTGAAAAGAAGTAAACTGCCCCAGCCTGAGACTAAAGTGGAAAATTAGATAGAAAGCAAATAATACATTATATATTATTTTTAAAAAGAGAGAAAAAAGAAAATTGGATAGAATCAGATTGACAAGTCACATAAGGGGAGAAGGGCCACGGTTTGGTGACCAGTGGACCTGGGAGTGGGGGAAGATGAAGGATCAGGGGAAGTCAAGAACAGTGGCCCGTTTTTCTGGCAAGTTTGTCTAGAGGAGCAGAGGAGGGCCAGGGGCAGCAGTCGCTCAGAGAGAGAGAGAAGAAAGGAAGAAGCGGCAGGTCTCAGAGAAAAGTGAGGTGCTCAGTTTGGGGCATGCAGGGCAGCCCAGGGCTGACATCCACAGGCGCTAGGCTCTGCAACTCTACGGCCCAGGCTGTCAGCTGTGTGCTAGCTGGGGGGAAAGGCTGAGATGCTGGGGCTCCAGTCTGCTAGGGGGATGCATGCCAGGGGACGGCCCAGGGAGCTGTGAGCTACAGGCCTGGGGGCCGGGGGCAAAGCGCCATCTGATAAAGTGTGCCGTCTGTGCTGTGTGCCACGTGCCCAGGGGGACCAGGGCAGCAGGGTGGAGGATGCAGCTGGGGGTATTCCGGCAACCTTGCTGAGAGGCTCTGGGGCTCAGGGGCCCTGGGCTCCGGGGTTATAAAGCACAGACTGCACTCAGGTCTGAGGCAGTGGGCAAAGGAAAAGGTCGCAAGATGGTGGAATTGTGTGTCGGGACCAGGGATGTGCCATTGGAACGGCCGTCCTCTTGCCTGTGGGGTGGACACCGTCTTGTCACCTGAGTCAACCCACAGGAGTCACTCTTGTGGGAAGCAGCCTGAGAGAGAGGGCAGAGGGACGTGTGGGTACGGGCAGCAGCAGGCACTCGCTCGGGTTATGGAAGCCACTGGGCACCGGACTCGGTAACCTGCTGGGCCTTCCGGAAAGAGGCCTGGGCTGGTCCCCACCTCGTCCCCACCTCATCCCCAGGGTGCTGGAGGGGGCACAAGAATGTTAGTCTCCAAAGCCACGGGGACACTTCCTGTCAGTCCACGTAATTGAGTATTACAGTATTTAAATTACAAATTGAAGATTATTTTTACAGGTGTCATTTTAAATATAACACGAAATTTCTTGACATTACATCAGCCCCACCACACAAACAGCTGCTCTAGCCGCCTGCATGTGTGAGGCACATGGATGAAACTGGCAATGGTGCGTGCGTGTGCGTGTGTGTGTGTGTGTGTGAGTCATCGAGTGGGGGCTGTGTGTGAAATGGGTGTGAGTCCGCATGACTCTGATGGAGAGTGAGACTTCATAGTGTATCCATGTGTGCGCTTATGAACGTGCATGAATGTATAGTTTGTGTGGTAGGAATATGAGTGATGGTGAACACGTGGGCCCGTGTTTCCATGTGAACGAGCGTGTGGGGTATGCCTGTGTGTGTGCTGGGGGGGGGGGCACACTGCTGACTGCTCCGGCCACAACCCTGAGGGCAGGCAGCGGCTGGCAGATCTCTGTCTCCCTCTAGAGCGAGCCAGCGGCCTCGGGCACAGGGCTGCAGAGGCGGCCCACAGCGGGGCTGCAGTGCCCCCCAGTGGACAGTGCCCCCACCCCACCCCCACACAGGCCCGCAGCTGATGGAAAAGACGTGGCTTGGCCCTTCCTGTGCCTAGTCAGCCCACCGCATGCCCCAGGTCCTAGCCACCCACCCATCTTCAGCGGGGTAGGAAGAGCCTATCCAGAGACCCCCTTCGCTCCCAAAGGTCAGGACTTAGTGGAGATTTAGTGACAGCTCAACTTCTTCTTTTGGGGCACTCCAACCTGCTAGATCTGCTGGATCAGGCATGGCCTGAACACACCCTGCTTTCTGCTATGGAGAGTCACCCACCTCAAGGATGCTCTCTCACCAAGTCAGCTTCTTCCAGCAAGTTTCCCCGAGTCCCCAAGAACAAGAGAAGCCCTCGTCCCCAGGGTCCTTCCTCGAAACACAACAGGCTCTGCCAGGGGCTCTGGGGGCCCTCAGTCCCCCGTGGAGGCCCCAGAGGACAAAGCTACTCCTGCTTCCCCACTGGGCACGGCATGGACAAGATAAGAGAAGATGCTCTATGAAGGACGAACTGTTTATTTGCTCCTTCAGGTAAGAAAAGGCAGGAGTGTGCAGAGAGAAAGAACAAGAAAGAGCAGGACCTATTTTCATTCAGTGAAGTCCTGCTCTGTGGGCTGTGCTTGAGCCACAAGAGAACAACTCAACTATAGCGCTGTTCCAAAAGACTATTTTCAGGGACAAAAAGAGGGAGAGTGCAGGGAGAGACTGACTGAAACCTAACAAAAGAAAAATTCCCTCATTAAAAATGTTATTCGTGGTGCTGGCAAGCCCCCACCGGGCCATCTGGCTGCAGAAGGGCAGCCAGAATCACTGTCCAGCCCGCTGTAAGGGGGCCGGCCCAGCCTCAGCCAGGTCTCCCAGACCGGAGGCAGCTGTCACTGGGATGCCCCTGAGGGACAGGGCATTATGAGAGAAAGCAAGGGCATCCAACCCCAGGGAGCAGGAGAACCTAGGGCAGCCACCCACACATTGATCTCCTTCACCAGATCACTAGCTACATTTACACCGATACTGAGCTCAGTGCCCCTCTGGACTCACTCCCCACAGTTTAATGAGCCAGGTTCAACCTGTAGGGATCTGTAGTTGTGGGGGAAAGACCACTAAGCCACCCACCCCATGAAAGCCTGCTGCACTCAGAGGCCAAGACTGCTCCTAGCCCTGCCCCCTTCTCCCAAGCTCAGCTCCACACCAACATCCCAGGCTCACTCTAGAGAAGGGAAGGAAGCCAGAAGCACCTCTGCCACATGAAACAGAAAAGAGAAAGGGCAAAGGGGCCTTCTGTCCTTACAGTGTGCCAAATCCACAACAAGGGACTAAGTATACAAGCCAGGGCTCCACAGAGGCTCCTCCTGGCTGTGTCCAAAGTAGGCATGGAGGCTCAGCCCTGAGCCAGGTGACCAGCCTCTCCCTGGCAGGCCTGAGAGGTCCCTTCCCAGGTGCTGGCCTGCTCAATGCTGGCCCCAGCAGCTCGGAGCCAGGCCCTCTGCAGCACATGGCTACCCTGCTCTCTTATCCCTCCCATGAGAGCTACAGGGCAGTAGAGCTGAGGGCAAAGCTGCAGGGTGGGGAGGGAGATGCAGAGGTCCCCACTGCCCAAGAAGGCAAAGAGTGAACACGAAGAAAGAGTCCACCAGAGTGATCTGGTGACTACCACCTGCTCGGAGTTCTGGTCTTCCGCCATTTGCCAGGTGGCTTCTTCCAAGTCTGTGACCTTTTCTCTACCATTTCTCAAATCCTTCCCACTTCTCTCTGTTGTTGTCTCTTGTCCCCATCCATGCATCTATCATGGGCAAGGCCAGACAAGCTGCCCGCGCTGAAGACACATCACAGATGGTCCTCATCCGGGTCTCAACCTTGACTGTGGCCTGCTTGCAAAGCTCTGATTCCTCACCTGGTCCTCCTCCATTTGCCTCTCGCTGCTTTGAGGAGCTTCTGCTTTTAAGTAGTTATAAATGTGGCTGATGGCCTCACTCCAGCAGTGACAGCTGTGAGAGAGGCGGCTAGAGCCCCAGGAAACTGCCAGGCATGTTTGCAACCTAACAGGACAAAACCCGTCACCACCACCACCACCACAACCATCATCATACCTGATGGTTGTTAAATACCTATGTCAAGCTTTGTGCTAAGCACCTGAACACATTCTCTCATTTAACTTTTACAACAAGTGTACAGGTGGTCCGACCATCTGCCCGTGGAGCAGACACGGAGGACAAGGTCATGCCATGGCTCCCGGGCACTGCAGCCGTGCCTACTCTCCATCCCAATGTCTCCATGTGCCTGACCCACAGGTTTCAACTGTGGGAAGCCACTCATGGGTGGGCTCATGAGATAAAGGCAGTGGGTCACAACAAGCATTTTAAGTGAAGAATAGAATGTTCACAGGAGGGGCAAGCAGTGTTTCATGAGACTACGTACGTACAGACACACACGGGAGACAATGGAATACGGTTTTAAATATAATTCTTACTGCAGGTCACAGTCAAGTTCTAAAAGCTGTGGTGCCTGACTCTCGGTCGACTGTCTGAGTTCCCTGCATGAGAGTTTCCAGCTTGTTCTCCCCACTTTGCACCCTAGGGTGTCTCATCACCACCCACCCACCAGGGCCCCCAGTGGCCCTGGTTTGCTGAGGAGAAGCTGCTGGGTGCCAGAGATGCTGTGGCATCTGCCATGGGAGCATGATAACCAGCCAGGCCAGTGGGGCAGAGTCCCATGATTGCCTCTACCATCTGCCTCCTGCTTCGGGGAAGTGCTTCTGTCTGCCCTGCAGGACTGATGTTTCCCAAAAGAGGCTTAATGGCTTCTTCCTCTCTGAGCTGTCAGGTTAGTGCCTTTGTCTACAGAATTAGCACAGTCACCTGCAGGCTGGCGTCCTCATTAAACTATTTTCTGCATCTTGATCCCATAAGGATGGCTCCAGGGGACTTTTCAAATAAGCACTTCATTTGTGGTGGCCTCTCTAGACCGGAAAGGGTGGTCCCAGTTTCATCAGCAGAGGCGGAGGGAGGCCTGGGTCTCTCTGAGTTTTCTCTGCCAGGCAACTGCAGCTGGACCAGCTCTTGCAAAAGTGTAGAAGTCAGGAAAAGGGTCTCTCCACGCCTTCTCACCTTCCATCTCCTATCCTGTTTAACCCACTGGCAGAGTCGAGCCTCTCCTCACCATGGACAAGCCCCAAAGCAACAGCATGACCTGTTATTCTGGGCTACTCCTCTTTTGTCTGGAAGATGCTCTGAAAGCATGCATTCACTAATGTTGGCATTCCAGGTGGAGATGATGTTGCATGGAAGGTTCCTGAAATTACCCCATACTGGGGCACCCACCTACTCTGAGAACCCTCAGCCCTGTCCTCTAGCAGCTCTGGACTCAGCTGTCCCTGAGCAGCCTTCCATGGCTACCATTCAAGGAGAGAATGATTCTAAACATCTCTGAACACTTACCAGGGACCTGAGGAGTTAGGGAAACACAGGGGAGTCTTAGGCTAGCTATTTACTTACCACTCTTCTAGGGAGACAGGACCCCAAAGAGGACACTGATCAATGACAAACTGTTAATGCTAAGGGACAGTACAGAAGGTCAGAGTCAAGACCACTGGATTTAGAGGAGAAAGAGACTTATGGGCAGGCGGGGTGGTGGAAACACAGGACTCCTAGAAATAGGGACTGGAATCAGATCTTGGAAATGATGGATAAAGAGATCGCACAGAACACAGGGGCAGAAATCAGTATTCCAGGCAGGGAGGACAGCATGAGCAAAGGAGAGGGAGATGAAAAATAGAGGACATGTTTAGGGGAAAGTAGGGAGATCAGCCACGTTCAAGCAGAGTCTGCTTCTAGGGGAAGAGTAGGTCATGGGGAGTGGAGCTTCCCAACCAGATGCAGATGGACATACACACATGGAGACATGGGGACTCTAAGCCCCAGGCTTGGTCTGAGGGCCTGGGGTACCTGAGCTCCAGGTCAATATCTACAGGTAACTTGAAGAGGGCCTGCCAGCAGGGAATTCGGGCATAATACTAAGATTGTGCCCCATTCTCTAGAGCTGCCCCCAAATCAATCCATCTTTCTCCCTCTCATAGCCAAAAGATATTTACTGTGTGCCTAGTCTGCTGGGTATTGTGCTGAGTGTTGGGACTCAACAGCAAATCAGATACCACCCCTAGACTCAAGGGTACACAGTCTAGTAAAGAAGACAAACAACTGGAAATTCCATTTCAGCAGAACACAGAGCGGGGACAGAGCAAGTAGAGGGCATGATGGGAAATCAAAGACAGCATCTGACTCAACCTACGGGCCAAGCAAGACTTCCCCAAAAGCTCATCACTGAGCTGGTCTTAAAGGGAGAGGGCAGTTACTCGGGAAAAGGGAGGAAAAAGGACATTCCAGGCCAAGGGAACAACATGAACAAAGACAAGGCATCTAGGGACCGTATGCAATGTGGAAGGATCTAGAAACAGGTCAGATTTGCTGGAGTAATGCCAACACTGCCCTGCTGACCAGGAGAAATAGGCTGGAAGGAGGGAGCAAGGGAGGATGCGGGGCATCTTCTCTGGTGCCATATCTATTACTAGAAACGAAGGTGGGCATCCCTTGATGGGGGTTGGGAAGAGTGGCCCCGGGCCCCCCAAGGCTGAGGTTGCTGCCCCTGCTGCCACCTGACAGCCCAGCTCCCCTGAGGGGGCAGCCCTCATTGAAGGGCCCAGGCTGAAGCATGCTGAGTATCCTTCCAAAAAGCTTATTCTTAGCGAAGGTTTTCCTGTGACCTTTCTTGGAGAGGGAAAGAGAAACACTCCTCACTATAGCTGTTCCTTGACCCGAGATCCAAAGGACTACTCCCCCACTGGCTTTATGAGGGGGTAAAACCCCCAGGGATCAGGGTTAAGAGAAGTTTTGAAGGAAGATTTCCAGGAAACAGAGACGAGGGATCTGATTAAAGTCTATCAACTATGAAGTTGTCCTCGGGGCAATTACACTTGGCAGAAACCTTTCAGTTCATTCAGGTTATTCATCGGCAGACCCGTTTCTAAAGAGGGGAGGGGGTAATCACTCCACTGCATAGTAAAAGGTAATAGAAACCCCACGAGGCATTTGGAGAGAAGGTGAAGAAAATAAACCCACAAATTTCACATGCAGAAAGGCAAAAGTGGATTTATCTCTATCTCTAATATCTAAGTAATCCAAAATCTAATATTTGGGGAGACAATCCTATTTTTTAAAAGAAGGTACAGGGACGCCTGGATGGCTCAGTCGGTTAAGTGTCTGCCTTCCGCTCAGGTCATGATCCCAGAGTCTGAGATGGAGTCCTGCAATGGGCTCCCTTCTCAGCAGGAGCCTGCTTCTCCCTCTGCGTGCCACTCCCCCTGCTTGTGTGCTTTCTCTCTCTGTCAAACAAATAAATAACCTTAAAAAAAAAAAAAGATATAAGGGCACCTGGGTGGCTCAGTTGGTTAAGTGACTGCCTTCGGCTCAGGTCATGATCCCGGAGACCCAGGATCGAGCCCCACATCGGGCTCCCTGCTCGGCAGGAAGTCTGCTTCTCCCTCTCTCTCCCCTCTCACTTGTGTTCCCTATCTCGCTGTATTTCTCTATGCCAAATAAATAAATAAATAAAATCTTTTTTAAAAACAATAATTTTTTTAAAAAGGTATAAAAATGGGTGAAATACAAATAAGAAAAACAAAACATGAACAGCAAAGGTAAAAACAAAACTAACTCTTCGGGGAAAGAGGAAGCCTCCAAGATCTCAGCTCCACCACCTGGCTCTAGCCCGTGTCATAGTCAAGCAGATCTGACAGGACTCCCGGGGATCAGAAAGAATCACTCGCTTGTCCAAGCTCCAAAAGCCCCACTCGTTAGGACACGCTACCCTGTGTGGCTCCTCTTCTCACGCATCCATGTCCTGCTTCCCAGAGGGCCAGCGAAAACCTCAAGAGCAGGGACCATGAACAGAAATGAGTCAATGCAGGTTTCCAGGCTTCCTGGTCCTGACCTGGAAGCCCAGAAACATGCTTCCCACAGACACAGCGGACAAGCCCCACTTCGTCCACCGGGCCTTGCTGCCTGGTCCCTGGGCCCTCCTCCCTGCACCAGCGTGCCTGTGCCCGCTAACCCCAGCTTTATTTTCAGAGGGGATGGATGTGGACAAGGATCAGAGAGCCGTTCCTACACAGAGAGGGAGCCGAGCCTGCAGCGGGCAGGGTAGGCTCCTTGACCCATCCCACCCCCTGCCTGGACCCTTGGACTAGAGACCTCAGTTTCTTCAGGATATTTCTAAAAGCTTGAATAGCTCTTGCAAGTCAGAAAATGATATGTTTTATCATTTTCCCTTCCTTTCTTCATTCCACAGCCATTTTTTGAGTTCAATGAGAAAACAGAGTCACGGACACCCGTCTCCTTCATAGGCTTATCCCAGGGAAGAAGCAGACATGGAACTGAAACTCGGGTGTTGGCAGGGTCTCCTGCCTTATAAATATGAGTAAAGTTGGCCCAAATCCTTGATCCATATTTTGGGAAGTCCAGTGGTTTCTCTGATGTTTCTGTACACTCCTGAATCTGTTAGGGAAACTATCCTTACACATTAGTTCATCCACCTGTGACATCTCTTCTCCTCTGAATCCTTACTCTTTCCTTGGTGATGGCTGTTTATTTCCACAATGGAAGAGACCCCGCCATGAGCCCACAGCCCTTTCAGGCTTTACACCACACGCCACACAAGTCCTTAGTGTGTAGGATAAATTTTACAGGAGGTTTAGGGCCAGAGGAGAATAAAGGATGTTTATATCTCAAAAGTGCCTACAACTTTGATTGAACATGAGTTATTCTGGTCTTGAAAATTCTCTGGCCAAGAGTGCCTCTGTGGCTCAGTCAGTTAAGTGTCTGCCTTCAGCTCAGGTCATGGTCCCCGGGTCCCAGCACTCGCAACAGCCCTGGCTCCCGGTTCGTCTGCCACTCCCTCTGCTTCTGCGCTCTCTCGCACTCTCCCTCTGTCAAATAAATAATAAACAAATCATTAAAAGAAAAGACAAAACTCTTTGACCAGTTCACCATGCTGATCAACCATCCTCTCCCCACCTGATTTCCCCCAATCTGTTCTCACTGACACATGTATTTTTATCTACTTCTTGTATCCAACAGTTCAGTAATCCCTTTGGCTTCCTTGTCTCCTGCTAAAGCAAGGCCCAGAGCCCCACCTCCTAAACCAAGCAGTTTGTCTAGATATTTCCCCAAACAAATTCAATTCCCCCCTCAAGAGAGGTTCTGTACCATACGTGAAAAAACTGTCTTCTGCTGCATAAATAGGCATTTCCCATGTACTATGATCAGTACTGCAGTGTGAGAACACATCGGCTGCTACAGCAGCAAAGTGAAGGACAGGCCTGGACTGAGAAAGTCAGAAAAGAGATCCTGGAGGAAGCGACTTCTAAGCTGAGACCAGAGAAAGAAGTCTCGGCTTTTTAGCCAAGAGAAGAAAGAAAGGGGGTTGAGGCAGAGAGGTGCACAGAGAGGCCTGGAGGAAGAAAGAACCTGGCACGTTCTGGGCCCACAGGAGGGTCAGAGTGGCCGGGAGAGGCAGTGCAGGCTGGGCAGAGGACCAGGGAGGAAGCTGAAGACGACGCCGGGCCAGCCCACACCTTAGCAGTCAGGCGAAGAAGACTGACTTTGACCTGGAAGGCAGTGAGGAAACACTGAAGGTTTTTTGTTTTGTTTTGTTTTTTAAGATTTTATTTATTTATTTGACAGAGAGAAACACAGCTGGAGAGGGAACACAAGCAGGGGGAGTGAGAGAGGGAGAAGCAGGCTTCTTGCCAAGCAGGGAGCCCGATGCGGGGCTCGATCCCGGGTCTCTGGGATCATGACCTGAACTAAAGGCAGATGCCTAACGACTGAGCCACTCAGGTGCCCCGACACTGAAGGTTTTAAGCAGAGAAGTGGCACAGCCAGATCTGCATCTGAGAAAGGTGACTCCTGCTGAAGAGGATTAGGAAGAGAGACTAGAAATAGGAGCAGTGGGTGGCTCCTGCTGTGGGCCACTCAGGATAGCGGACACGGCCCAGACACGGAGGTCCCAGCAGGAAGGATAAGATGGGCGCAATGTCAAGACACACGCAAGTGAAAGAAGTGCCATCTCATGACGTAGGCATGGAAAAGGGGCAAGGGTCATGGACAACTTTAAGATCTCTGAATGCACAACGAAGTGACAGGTGCTATCGTCCGTGGAGGTGGAGAACACAAGAGGAGGAGCAGGTGACTTGGGGAGAGAGGCACCCACCTCCCTCCCCGCCCCTTTTGTGAAGGCATGCGTGTTCCCATCCTGGGTCTGCCCCTTCTGGTGAGTCCTGCTCCCCTCACTGGCCCCTCAGATATCACCTGACAGAAAGCGACCCACAGAGACCTAAACAGGACAAAGCCACCCCATATTTTCCTCAGCTATTGTGGGAAACCAGAAGAGGAATCTGGAAGCCATAGAGTGAGCCAGCTCAGTCCCAGCACTGCCCATGCTGCCCTCTCTGGCCCCAATCCTGTGGCACCCCTCAGAGGGGAGCTCTGGGTCAGACTACATTTGCCAGCCCCACCCCCATCCAGGTCTTGCAAGTTCTAAATCACATGCCCCGGCTTTCTCCCAGCCTGAGAGAAGAGGCCTTGGTGTTCAGTCTTCCACATACAGAGCCATTCATCAAGTCCAAGAAAGCCAAGCACAAAGGTAATATCACTTAGCCAGGCTGCAATTAACAGATTAGCGGCTTGTTGCTCTTGTCCTGTGTCCCACTCCATGACTTCATGAAGGCCCAGAGTGTCTCAGCACTGGGCTGCTCCAGGAAAGGGCCCATTGACTTCTCTGGCAACAAAATTCCCCCGGCCTGTCACCGTGAGTTTCCCCGGTGTAGAGCTAAACTACAATTGATGTTCTGTCTCTATCAATTTCTCAGGAATGCTGGGACGCGTGCCCAGTATTAATGAAGACAGCAGAAGGGAAGGCATGAGACTGGCCCTGCTCCAGAGCTGACGGAGACTGTCGATCCTGAGGAGTTCCTGAAGACCTGGAGAGGCCCGAACAGGGCAAAACAAGCAGGCCCTGGGGTCACACACGAGGCCTGGCGGGGCAGACAGATGCCGAAAAGGCTCAGGAGAGAATTTCTGCCGGGAGAAACAGCCCTGAGATCATCTCGTTTGTAATCACGTATCATTTTCACCATCTGAGCAAGGCAATTTTACTCCAGACTAAAAGGACATCTGCATAGGTATATGTACATGGTGACTCGAGATCACACACACACACACACACACACACACACACACACACACACACACAGTTTACAGGACACGTTAGGGGACCAGGGCAAAGCCAGAGCTATCTCTCAAGCTGATGCTGTATCCCCGGTACGTGCCCAAATCCCTGGACACCTCTCAGAATTACCTCTCAGCTCAGAAGCCCTGCCTGTCACAAGCAGGGGAAGCGTGGATTGGTGTGGGAGGCCACACAGGGATCAAATTAAAAGCCAGTAAAATGTCTGTCTTCATCTCAGTTCAAAAAAGTGAACAGAAATTGGTCATTGGCTCCTATTTTTTTCAGACAGCGTCATTCAGGGGCTTCCAGTCTCAGAACTTTTTAAAATCCCATATAAATCCTTAATCCTTCCAAACTGACCCAGCTCCTTTTAAGTTTTGACTGGCTCTAGCTAAGCTAGAACAAATTCAACCAAATCATCAATCCCGTTGAACCGGCTTATGGCCTCTTACAGCTTGGGGTCTCTGCAGGATTTGGAAAATACAACAGAGGCTCCCTGGGCACACAGAGTTGCCCAAGAACGATGGTGGGCAATCTACAGCCCTGGAGATAACCATATCTGCCCCACACATTTTCACAAGAATCAAAATAAACAAATGGCAAGCACCGTCTACACTCAATAAAGATATTCAATAAAGGTGAACTAATATTAGGGACATGATCATTTTAGCACTGCCCTGAGGTGGCTAGGGGATAGAATTTATTCCTGTGCCCCAAAGCCCTCATCCCCTCTTGGGATGTATAAGCTGCATTAGAAAAAAGACACATGTCTTCTTCCTCCTGAACCCCCCCACTGGTGCAACCAACACTAGATCTGGATGCTCATAATAGGGCAACGCCTCTTCTTGCACTGGGAAGGGGTTGTAACGGTGCTGGCAGGAAAGCAAGATGAAGGGAAAAGGATAAGAACTGCAGAGAGAGAGGGGACGGTACAGAGCAGAACATGAGGCCTTCACAGAGTAAATTCTCAATAAACATCTGAGAAGGCAAGTGAATGAACACACACATCAAAAAAACACCATGTAAGGCAAATGGTCTGGTCTTAGAAGCGGGTTTTTAATTTCACGCTTGGCCTCTTTCTAGCCTTGTAACCTTGGAGAATAGTTAACCTCTGGCTTAGTCAGTTTAGGCTGCCATGACAAAATACCATGAACTGGATGACTTAGAAACAACAGAAAGTTATGTTCTCACAGTTCTGGAGGCTGGGAGCCTGGGATCAGGATGCCAGCCGGCTGAGATCCCGCGAGAGCCTCTCCCTGGCTGGTGCTGTGCTTGCGTGGCCTTGCCTGGGCGTGTGCACACAGAGAACTCAAGCTCCCAGTGTCTCTTCCAACAGGGGCACAAATTCCATCAGACTCGGGCCCTGCAGCCATGACCTAATTTGCTTCCCAAAGGCCCCATCTCCAAATGCCATCCCATGGAGGGTTAGGGCGGGGACAAAGGAATTTGGAGGCAGGAAACACAATCTGTCCATAGCAACTTGTTTAACCTCATTTGTCAAATGAGGTTAGTAACAATTCTTACATCTGTATAATGTATTCCCTTCTACTCATACTCTCTCTGGTCTGGAAGCTACCCATTCTGGGGTATTGCCGACAAGTGGTTCTGAAACTTCCTGCTGGGTAGGACACGTGGAGAGCCGGTGCCTCCTCAGCACACGTGTGCTCCGAAAACGTGCCCGGCGACGGAGCTGCCCGAACCTAGTGAAGCCAGGTGAGGATCTGCAGCTTCAACACATTGTTGTTCAGGCACAATACACCTTAACATCGATGGAGCTCCCAAGACCCTCTCAAGATTATTTCCAAGAGCAGAAGTGGGGATGCCGAAGTAAATGACAGGTAGCACTTAGCTACAGGGAGAATTCAAGACATCCCATACCTACACCGCAACTTCTGAGTAAAGAATTAAAAAAAAAAAAAATTATGTCAAAGAGAAATGTAATGCCCGAACAGATCCGGACCTCTTTTCTATGTAGAGGAGACATGAGACCGAGTATGAGACCACCTAGACATCCAGCTGCTGCACCAAGCTCTAAAGGGATGTGACAGCAGCCACTGCATGACGTTTCCATAACTCAGAGCCTTGTGCCACCTGTGTGCACTGCACTTGGGAGTTCTGGGGTGTCCTAGTCGCCCAAACTGCTGCTTGGAACAAAATTCAGGGAAATATGTGCCCCTTCCAGGTGGCCTTGCATGGGGGAGCTCCGTGGATGAAGACCCCCCTCTCCGGGACCCAAGTCCTCTGGTCCCCCATTCCTCACTCTTCCTGTTCAAACACACTCCCCACCAGGGCGACAGGGTGACAGGGGGACAGATGAGGTGAATAAGGCTGCACAGGGCTCGTCCTCTGAGCAGGACTGGTGGGGAGCCCATGGCTCCGTCTACACTTTCCTATTCTCACTGAGCATTCCCCACCACCATGATCAAGCCCAGAGCCCGTTTCATAGCACCAGTTACACTGGGACAAGGTTGTTTGCTTCCTAAGGCCCTGGGCCTTTTCCTCTAGTCCCTTACTGAAAGGACAATGGTTGCTCATCTGTGTAAATGTCAACAGACGCACCTGGTGTCCTTACAGCTAGAACTGGGGATGGAACCGGGCATTTTCCATGCCAGCTGTGGAGGTGCCATTTCTTCAGATCCCACAGTGTGCTACAGTGTGTGCTCAACAGTGGTCATTTCTCACAGGTCTCTCTGTCCCCACCAGACTGTGGGCAGTTTCAGGGTAAACATTGGGTCTCTCTCTCTCACTGTATCCCACTAGGTACTATTTTTGCCTTGAAGGAGTCACCATTTGGTTAAGAAGACAAAATGTGCACTAACAGGATAGGGTGTAGGACTTTGCCTGTTGTCTCAGAGTTGTGGCTGAGGCCCAAAGTGATGGACAAGAGATACTGAGTATTCCATATTCTCAATCCAGAGAGCCATCATCTCCCTGCACCATTTACTTCAAGCGACAAGAACCAGCTCTACCACCACAAATGAGCCTCAGAAAGCATAAAAGAGAACTGGAGTGGCGGATAGGGTTGGTCTGTGCATTGACGGTGCGGTGTTTGCGCCTTCCCCCCAAAGCAAGGGAAGAGGTAGACTCTAAGAGTCACTTGTAAAGATTGGAAGTCATTATGGGTTGAATTGTGTCCTCCCAAATTTTTATGTTGACATACCTCAGAATGCAGCCCTATTTGGAAGCAGGGTCATTGTAGAAATAAGTGAGATAAGGTCATAGTGGAGTAGGGTCAGCCCTAATCCAATATGACTGATTTCCTTTTAAAAGGGGGAAATTTGGACACAGGGAGAATAGCATGTGGGGACTGAAGCAATGGACTTCTGGCCCCCAGATCCATGAGCCAATTAAGTTCTGTTGTTCTAAGATACCTAGTTTGTGGTGCTTTGTTAGAGCCACTCTAGGAACATAATAGAGAAGTATTTGTGAGAACGGGGACTTGCATGTCATTTACTTTTTGATGCTGTTAGACTTACTGACCTATCCCTTTGTGACCGAAGCACAGAGAAAGAAAATGAGAGAACCGTGTGGTGGCAGGATGCCAAGAAGAAGTGAAAGGAGGGGGCAGAAGCATCTGCCTGACTTCTCAGGCTCCAAGAGGTACAGCAGATGCCCTGGGGTTAGCTGCAAAGAGCAGAGGAGTTTGAGAACCACTCAATGTAGGAGGCAGAAGGACTGTGGGCGGTAGGCTGAACAGTATCACCCTTGTCACAGAGCACATTGGAGCTACCACCCCTCCTCATGGAACTTGTAGTTCAGGAGCCAGAAGAGCAGTTAAGGACAACCTAGAAGGAGTCCATACCTCATGCAGGTAAGGAAGGTGCTTGCTCTCACTAGGCTTTGTCCCACCCCAAGATATCTGAGGGGCTAAGTGTCACTCATGCATGCACAGGCAGGTGCGCACACGCGCGCGCGCGCACACACACACACACACACACACACACACACGGGTCACTGGAGCCAGACAGAGAGGCTAGACATTGCTAAATGGAAAGATGAAGCTATGAATCGAGTTTGAGGCTGAGACTGACTCAGGTTTATTAATTACTAGGACCATATCTCATATCACAAAATCAGATTGTTCTAATAATCAACTGTAACTGAAAATGTGTGGTATTTGGGTTGGGCATTGTTTAGAGAATCACTACTTGGTATGGAAAGGAGATTCCAGATGGTTTCACTGAAAAAAAAAAAAAACTGGGGAAAAAGTAAAGTAAAATCCATGATAGGGATAAAGTTGAATGAGTAGAGACTCCTCACTAAACCAGTTACTTGCACAAAAAGTGATGACTAATGATATCAGGTAGCTTTTCAAGAAGGCAGTGGAGCAGCTGAGATACCTGGGGGCTCAGAGGACATCTGAAGATCCCCTGGACAAGAAGAGTCAGGAGAAGAATAGTCAGGCAAAACTGAATCTGAGCCTCAAATGGAAGGATGGGGCCTGAGTCAGTGGTGAGGGAAGAAAGAAGGAGTGACACTTTTTTCAAGGAAGTCACTAGCAAAGGCCTGGCCCTGGGCTGGTGCTTGTGAAGGTTGGTGACTAGGGAATGGTGTGTGCAAAGACCCAGCGGTGGGCAAGTGCCAGGGCCTTGGGATAGGCATGAAATATCGTGGCTAGGGAGACTACAGGAAAGAAACAGAAGGAAGAAGGGGCCACCCCGCAGGGACTGTCAGCAGCAAGCTAGGTGGAATGGCTCCGATTCATCTGCACTCAGAAGACCAAAGGCCTGCCTGCACTCCTAGCACCTGACAGCTTCCACCGCCCCGTTTGTTTTCCTTGCACAAGTCTAACCACTGGCACATTGGAGGGTCCCTAGGCCATATGCTGGGTAAAGGGATAAATGGAGGACACCGCTGGCCACGTCTCAGGGACCAGCCCAGATCCCCAACTTAACTCCACAAACTACCTGCACAGCCCGAGCCCACAGGAGGGGATTCAGAGCCGGCAATGGAGACCACTGCCCCAGCCCCCACTCTGGCCTGGGGAGGCAGAATCGGCTGCTGAAGCTTATGAGACAGTGTGTTTTATCTGGCTTCTGGCCACCAGAGGAAAAGGGCAACAAAGGAAAGAGGAGAAGATATGGATTATTGGCGTGGAAGGCCTAATGACAAACATATTTGCATGTATTTCTACAAGGAGAGCCTGCCCTCTCTGTGGCCTACTTGGGTTTTCTCCTGGGCTCCAAAGGGCAAAGCCAGGTGCTAGCTTGAGATAACGTCTCTCCTCCTCCCAGGGCCCTTGTTTTAGCATGGCTCCGAGTCCCAGAGTTTTCACCACTGTACCACACGCCTGATCAAACATCTCCTCCTTGTGGTTTCTCTGTTTTTGCAGAGGGTTGACTGGGCTTTCCCAGAAAGCAAGGACCATACTTAATCCCGGGGTAAATGGCACAGAAGACATATCCTTTCTCAGCACCCCTGAGCCAGGTCCCGTGTTCAACACTCACATATACTGTCTCATTTGATCTTCACAAGGCCCCACAAGATAATGGATCTTATTCCCATTTTAAAGATGAGAAACCTGAGGCTCAGAGAGCATACTCTTTCCACTTCACCACACCACACTCTTTCCACTTCACCACACCACTCCTAGGGTGAGAGGAGAGCCACAATGCCTACTAAAGATGAAGAAAATTGAGATTAATGGATTTCAGAGTTGAAAGGAACTTGAAATTACATCTTTCCCGATCTTCTTACATGACCAGTCAATGAAACTGGGGTCAAAACGGGATTACAGACTTACAAGATTGTACACGGCAGAGGAGAGAATATGGTCATGGGTACTCTGGCCCCAGCTGTCATAATTTGGAGGCAACTTAAACAAAGCAATATTAAGGATAGGGGAAGGAGCGAGCTGTTCGTTATCAGGGGGCTGTGCGTGGCTGTCTGGGGAGCACAACAGCTCCCTAATCCTGCAGGCCCGGAGAGCCCCTGGGCCTGGGAATGACCAAGCCCATGTAAGGACCTTACTGCTTGTGGACGATGGGTGAAGAGCCTCCTGTGACATCCACACATCTGTCACACGGAGACCCCAGGTGTCATCAATATCCTGGCCTTTGAGGCCCCAACCTTCGCTCCCCTCACTCTGTACAATCCAAGGCCAAGCACGCAGAGTGAACACACTGGCCACGGTTGAGAAACGGATGGACCTTGCTAAAGCTGGAATGTAAATTGTAAATTATAAACAGAGTGTCAGCTGGGATAAACTCGTTTAGCTTACCCACAGACCTTGTCCACAATGTCAATTAGAAGGAAAATAAAAGGATGTCAGGAGAAACAGAAAAAAGGCACAGAGAAGGAGAAGGCAAGAAGACAGTGAATAAAAAGACTGCAGAGTCTGTCATGCAGCAATAGCTCGGTGCCTGGAGTCCAGCCAATGGCTCTTTACGGTGACATCCCAAACCCACCCCCTCCCAGCTGGGCCAGCAAACCTAGAGGGAGGGCCTTGGTAAGAAGCTGGCTGGGCAGCAAGGTTTCAAGGTCAGCAATGCCAAATCCACTGATTCCTCTCCGTCCCCTCATCAAGCTCCTATCAGTCCATAGTCACCTATGGTCCTAAAATTCACCAACCTCAGGCTGAGCATGTCCAAGGCCTGAACTGATAATAAATAGACTGGGCTATGTGTCAGGCCCAAAAGGTAAGGTCATTCTATCCTGTGCCTAGTATCCAGCGGGTCTGGGTGAGCCCTTGATTTCCAGTGTCCTCCAGAATATAATAGTGTATATTTAGAGACTAGAAAAGTGCTTATCACATAGCAGGGACTCACTATGTGGTAACTATGACTACTGACAAAGACCGAATTCCTTCTCTTTGGGCACAGAAGCCCTGCTCGCCAGCCTCCCTTGCAGTCAGGTGTAGCCATGTGTTGAAATCCGGGCCTATTGAATGTGAACAGAGGTGCTCTGCTCTACTTCTAGGCCTGGCCATTGAAATCTTCCAAGTGTAATCTTCCCTCTTTCCCCCCATCTGTCAGCCAGATACGGAAAACCCAGCAGAGCAATACAGCCCCAGGGGAAGGCAAAACCACAGTATGGAGATGCTAATATCCTGAAATGAACATATATGATGCCACTTGGAGAGACACCAGGAACATCATGTTGGACTTTGTGTGATGAGAGGTCTTCTACTGTATTAAACCACCGAGATTTGGAGATGTGTTACAAGCATTAGTACGATTTACCCGATAGGCCTAGGAACTTAATCCTGGTTTCCTCAGAAGACTCCACAAGGACTAGAGTCCCATCTGGACCCCCAATTTTGACAAAACTTTGACCTTTTGTCTGGCTCCTGAAAGCATCTCTATGAGGCTGGATCCTTTCTCTCTATTCCAAGCCTCTGTCAACAGTCCTTTTCCCATTAGGACAAACCTTATTGGCCCTACACCCTATCTCCTGCCAACTCAAGAGCCACATGCTTAAGGACAGGGGATCACATCCCCACCCCACCCAAGTCAGCACAAGAGGGGCTCAGCTGCCTTCTGAACACCTCACAGCTGAGGGAAGGAGTTAGAACAACAGCCTGTCCTTTGCTCAGGAAGGGCAATGAGAAAGAATGAAGAGAACAGTAGATCCACAGTAGGCAACATCAAAAGGAAAAACGCAAAAGCTAGGTGTTACCCTGATGAGAATGTAGACGCCTGGGTTATAATCCAGAAGCCAGGCCATGGGCACGTTCATTACACACATACATGGATCTACATTTGGCATGGGGCCACGTGAGCTCCTGGCAGGTTGGCCATTGCAGCTCTATACACTCACGGCCTGCCCTTCTCTTCTAGCGCGACTGCTCTTGGATCTGACGGCCATTACCTCTAGGTGGCCTTAGTTATTCAAACATGGTTAGTCTATGAACTAACTTGACTTGGAGAATGCAGCAAGTGGGAAACCTTATTACACATAAGGTTTATTACACATAAAGTCTTAAAAGTCCTCATTCTCTCTTAGACCACTTTATATGCACTCAATCCTTAGACTTTCTACTCCTGTGATTCTTCTGGCCCCCTGGATGCTGGCAGGTGTTGGAATGGCTGCTAGGTATCCCATCACGCACAGGACACATTAATTGTACATCCTTCTCAAGCATACTTGGTGATTCACTGCACATCACCAACAGGATGCTCCTCAGGCCCTCCCTGGGTTTTGCCGTCTGCAACGGGGGGGCAAAGGCGAGAGCTGAGACTCCTTTTGATCTCTCACCTTCTGAGGGAGCCACTGAACCCAAATGCCACATTCCTTTCATTCAGGACACCAACCAAGGTTACTGCAGAGAAAAAGTTGCCAGTATATATATAACACTTGGATTTGAAAGTCCATTTTGACTCAAGATAGCCACCAGTGATCCCTGTTTGATGGGCTGTGATCTCAGCTCTGGTTCAAGCTGTGGTGTTGTTCTGGGGAGCAGCAGGAAGCCATGGCTAATCACCTAATCTACCTGAGCCTCTGTTGTTTGTGTTGTGTTTTCATTTGTATGATGGAGACAAGCGTGAATTCCTCGCATAGTTTTTAATGTTGCTATGGCAATCACAGGAGATAGAGTGGAGGTACTTTGTAAACTATCAAGTGGATATGCTGGGACAGGGTAGGGGTCACATCAAGCATCTTCCCGATCCTGGTGTGTCCCCACCCACGTCCCCACAGGTGTCACTATGTCTCACCTCGTCTTCAAAGCTCAACACAGACTCACTGCCTGACTGCTTCCTCTTCTGAGTGACTACTACCCAGTGATGGTCTGATCACTTCTCTCTAGCTGTAGGCACACACACAACTGTATCACTAAGGCAGTCCTAGCAAGCAAATCCTGTTGGCTAATCAAGGGAGGAAAGGAGGGAGTGTGTGTGTGTGTGTGTGTGTGTGTGTGTGCGCGCGCGCGCGCGCATGCATGCGTGGACACGTGTCTGGCTTGACTTCAACACTAAACTGGCAAGGATTACATCCCACTCATCTTAGTGATTTCCCCCCTAAGCTAGAATGTATGGCCCATCACAGGGGTTCACCGAGAAAGGGTTTCTCAGCACAACTTTAAAGTGGAAGGAACTTTGGAAAGGGTGTATTACCTGAATTGAGTATCAGAAGATGAACAGGCACTACCCAAACGAGGGCTCCGTGCATGCAAGGGCCGGGGAGCATGGAACACCTCAGGGGACAAAGCTCAGTGAGGGTGGCAGCGTGGACCAGGGCAAGGTAATGGCAGAGAAGGGAGAGCGCCTGTGCGTGGGGACCCAGGCTGCAGCTGCCACTGACTCGTAATGAAGAAAAGAGTCTTGGGGACACATGATCTTCAGCATGGGCTCCAGCTTTTTTGACACTTCTACATCTTACAATTCTGTTTCTCTTCATCAGAAAAGCCTTAAAAACCACCCTCAGTTTTTCATGTCCAGCATGTGGCCCTGCCACAAGAATGAGATCAGCACAGGCCCAGGTGGGGGTGGAGGCGGGCTGCCCAGGCTGCCCAGTGGGCGCCCTTTCTCAAGGGTGTGCTGTCTCCCTGCCTGCCAGGGGACAGCCCCACATTGTTTCAGCCCCTGCCTCCTTTGTGCTCCATATTCATAGTTTCTTGACACAAACCATACAATGTTTCAACACTTGGAGACGGCAAAGTAAACCATTTGTACATACCAGGTCTGGTAACACTTTAAATAATAGGCCGGTTAGTTAATGCTGCACTACAATAAAAATTCCCATCCAAGTACACATTACGTCCTCATTAATGCCAAGTGAGTTCAGCGTGATTAATGTTATGACAATAAATAACTGGGAGATCATGATGACCGCCAGGTCGCAGCACCACAGTGGGGCCCCGGAGAGCCTCGGCTGCTGCCACACTCAGAGAGCGCTGCGGTACTCCCTGCCCCTCCATGGGGCGCGCACCAACCCCTCCAAAGCATGGCTCTGGTGAGAATGGGCATGCCAGGGGGCCTGAGCGTCACCAGCCCCACACACGTGGCTGGTCTTGAGACAACTGGAAAGAGGAGACCAAGAGCTCATCAGAACTTGTCCTTTCCTCCCAAGAAAAGAGCACACATTCGGAGCTGGAAACCAGGCCCTTGACGGCCCTTGACAAATGGACTGTTTTGGAGTCATAGATGCTAGGCTGGCAAATAAGATGCTGACAAGAGGGAGATGAGAGTTGCATTAGGAGGTGAGAGAACTTTACAAACCATAGAAACTGCCTCTTCAGCCTCTGGAGTACGGAGAAGACCCGGTAACCTGAAGGGCAACTTACTTCAGCTTCTTCCCTAGCACTCTGGAGTTGAAATGGCTTATGCCACAAGGCCCACCTTGTACCCGCTCCCAAACGGTTGTGCATTCTGTTGAGACAGGTGGAAAGTCTCGGGCTCCTGGCCCATGCCAGACCTTACTCAAGTGCTGGCTTCTGGCTTGCACTTGGCCTTGCTGGGATAGTTCCTGCCTGGCTTGCTGGAAGCTTCCTTAGGCTTTGGGGCCTCTGTGCTCAGCACAGCACCTGGACTATCACAGATGCTCAGTACATGGTAGACGTGAACCCTGGGTGGGGGCCAGACCCTCTATCCTACTTTCTATGACATGAGCCCCCACTTTCAAAATCAATGGCCCTATGGTCACCCCTGTCCAGTGTTTTCTCAAAACACAGCCCCTCAGGGGCAGGCATCCAGGCTGAGACTAGAGCCCCAGGTGGACATGGAGGGGATGAAGGGTGAGCTGTCACTGCAAGTTGGGAAAAATCAGCTCATACTTTCCACTCTGGCGTCGGAAGCCAATGCCATTGATTAATGGGGATGCTGAGTTGACCAAGAAGGACGGGAGTGGCTAGAAATGGGTGTTGACTTTTCAAACAATCATAAATTCCACGAGGGTGACAAAAGAGCCTGCTCCGTAATTGTGTTCATTATTTACACTAAAACCTAATTAAAGTCATTATGCTTTTTGTTCATTAAACAAACTTACTGGCACAGACACCAAGCCGGCATAAGGGCTGCCGGGATCACTGTGGAAGTGGAGGACCTCAGGCCCACCCCCATCCTCTGAGCCAAACATTCTCTGCAAAAAAAGACTTGAAGGAGAGAAACAGAAGAGGACAGTGAAAGGGACAGGAAAGCATCACAGGGCTCCCCTGCCACCTTTGTTCTGCCTCCTTCTGTGATGTAAGACCAAAGGACACCTTGCCCAAGCCCTATATCACTGCAAGAAAACTGTCCAGCCAGTGCTGGGCAAAGCCAGGTATCCAAGGAAGACCAAGGTCCAGGAAAAAGAAGGCAACATTTCAGATGTCTTCTATGAACAGGGTTCAGTGGAAGGCTCTTTAAAAGAGAGAGAAAGAGAGAGAGATCGATCTAAGTAAAGTAATTAACATTTTATTATGGATAATAAGAAATTTAATCTATTTATAAGGCAAATTGGGATCCTTTTGGAAAATGTAAGGAGAGATGACTATGGGACCAGAAGAAAGGTTGAAATTTTCTCCGGCTGGGTTCAGAACAGCCTTATAAAGAAAGTTGGTGAGTGGTGAGAAAAACGACAGTAACTGGCTCCAAATGACAAGAAACATTGAAAAACTGTTAGAAGCAACTTTGTCAGAACTCTGGAAAATAGTCAAAGCTTTCTAGCAATCAAATGAACAAGACAAAGGCAATTTTAAAATAGTATTTAAAAACCTTACTTTAGGGGCGCCTGGGTGGCTCAGTTGGTTAAGCGACTGCCTTCGGCTCAGGTCATGATCCCAGAGACCGGGGATCGAGCCCCACATCGGGCTCCCTGCTCCGCGGGAAGCCTGCTTCTCCCTCTCTTGCTCCCCCTGCTTGTGTTCCCTCTCTGGCTATGTTTCTCTCTGTCAAATAAATAAAATCTTTAAAAAAAAAAAAAAAAAACAAACCTTACTTTACACGATACACAAAAATCAACTCAAAATGGGTTAAAGACCTAAGACCTGCAGCTATAAAACTTCTAGAAGAAAACACAGGGGATGATCTCCTTGCCACTGGCCTTGGCAATGATTTTTTTTTTTTTTTTTTTTGGCTCTGACACCAAAAGCACAGACAGTAAAAGCAAACAAACAAGTGGGACCACATCAAGCTAGAAAATTTCTGCACAGCAGAGGAAACAATAAAAATAAAAAAAATAAAAAATAAAACCTGTAAAGGCAACCTATGGAATGAGAGAGAACGTTTGCAAACCATTTAGGGGTCAATATCCAAATATATAAGGAATGCTTACAACTCAAAGCAAAAAAACAAACCCAATTAAAGAATGAGCAACAGACCTAAAAAGACATCTTTCCAAAGGGTATATGCAAATGGCCAACAGTTTCTGCTAAGTGTTGATGAGCAGTGGTGAAAGTAGACAAAAATCCTTGTTATTGATCTAAGTGGGAAAGCTTTCAGCTATGATGTTAGCAGTGGGTTTTGCATAAACTCCCTTTATCATACTGAGGAAGTTTCTATTTTTAGTTTTCTGAGTGTTTTTCATCACTGAAATACCTTTTATAATATGCTTTTTCTGCATCAGTTGAGAAGCCTACGAGTTTGTTTCTTTGTTCTATTAATGTGGTGTATTACACTGATTGATCTTCTTAAGTTGAACCACTCTTGCATTCCTGGAATATACCCTACTTGGTCATGGTGTATAATCCTTTTAATATGCTATTGTGTTCTGTTCACTAGTATTCTGTAAAGCATTTTTGCATCTATATTCATAAGGGATATTAGTCTGCAATTTTCTTTTCTTGTAATGTCCTTAGCTAGCACGGGTATCAGCATAACCAGAGCTTAATAAGAATGAGTTAGAAGTGTCCTTTCTTCTATTTGTGGAAAATTTTGAGAAGGATTGGTGTTAATTCCACTTTAAATGTTTGGTAGAATTCACTAGTGAAATCATCTGGTCCTGGAATTTTCTTTGTTGGGTGTTTTTTGATTATTGATTCAACCTCTACTTATAGGTCTATTCAAATTTTCTAACTTAAAGTCAGTTTCTAGAAACTTATACTTGCATTTCTAGAAATGTATCCATTTCTTTTATGGATTGTTGACATACAATGGCTCACTGTATTCTCTAATAATCCTTTTTCTTTTGTTAAGATTGATAGAAATGTCCTCACTCCCATTTCTGATTTTATTTGTGTCTTTTCTCTTTTTTTTCATCAATCTAGCTAAAGGTCTGTCAATCTTATTGATATTTTCAAAGAATCAACTTTTGCTTTCATTTATTCTATTTTATATCTGCTCTAATCATCATTATGTTCTTCCTTCTAACATAATTGGTTTTATTTTGCTCTTCTTTTTCTAGTTCTTTGAGGGATAAAGTTAGGTTATTCATCTGAGATCTTTTTTTTAATGTAGGCCACTATAAATTTCCCTCTAAGAACTGCCTCTATTGTATCCTATGAAACTTGATGTACTGGGTTTTTGTACCATTGGAAGTTCTATCTAGAGCAATTAGGCAAGAAAAATAAGTAAAAGGTGTCTGAACTGGGATGGAAAAATTAAAACTATCTTTAATCACAAAAGACATGACCTTAGATATGGAAAATCCCAAAGATATTTCTCTCTCTCTCTCTCTCTCTCTCTCTCTCTCTCTCTCTCTCACACACACACACACACACACACACACACACACACACACACCATAAGCTCCTAGAGCTGATAAACAAATTCAGCAAAGTTGCAGGGTACAAGATGAACACATAAAAATCAAATGTGTTTCAGTATACCAGCAATGAACAAGCCAAAAGAAAATTAAGATAACAATTCCATTTACTACTAGCAGCCAAAAGAATAAAATACCTAGTAATAAATTTAATGAAGAAGGTAAAGGCTTATACACAATAAACCATAACACATTGCTAAAGGACATGAAAGAAGACCTAAATCTTAAAATTGGAATTAATTTCTAAAGTCAGCATGTAATATAAATTTCACACAAAATAAGAATCCAGTATATACAATTTGAAACCAAGTGAATTTGTTCACATGCCCATCCATCTGTACACATCACAGAGAGGAGAACTTTATAATATTAAAATACATTCCCCAAAACTTTCAGCAATCCACAAATGCACAAATGCAGAAATGTTTGAACAAGCTCCTGGCTTTCTCCTGTTACATGACCAAAGACAGCTCATACTTTCTATGCCTTCTCTTCACACCCTGGTTATTAACAGCCTTTTTGACTTTTCACCAGTTTTCTCTCTCACTTGATGAGTGACAGGTCTGCACACTAGTTGAAGAATTATTTGCAAGAGCCTCTCAAATACCTTTTCCATTTTCCCAGATAAAGTATATGATATACTCTTCCACATCACAGATCTGAATCAATACTAAGCTCCACAATCTTGTCTTCAAGTTTTTTCGAAATTCTATTTTTGGGCTAAGTTGGAGCTGATATGTTCAGCTGTCCAGGCTTTGCACTGCACAATTCTAGCAGGGACCATTCAGTTAGGAAGCAATTAAGTGAAGGATCTTTGTCTCCCTGTCTCTCCCTGTCTCTCTCTATCTCACACACACACACACACACACACACACACACACACACACACATATTTTTATACTTCTCCTCAGAGTCACAGTGCTTTGAGAACAGAGAATATACTCCATGAAGCCGTGCATTTGGGCAGCAGGCTCTGTGTCTGAATACACGGCTCATAGGGCTCATGGTCCACTCAAGGCTCGCTCTGGGTCCCATTCAAACTCTTACATCAAAAAGATTATAAATGGCTATGTGTCTTGGACCTCTAATTAAAACTTTAAGTGTTAAGTCAGCAAGAATATGCTATGATGCCCAGGTGGTTCTGATATTAATCATCAATTAATTAACCATCAATTAATCCACCCCTACCCCGATTTTCAGTAAAAGCCAAGACCAGGCAAGGGCAGAGGTGCCATCTCTGTGTCTGCCCCAGCCTGATGCTCTGCTTTCATTCTGCTCTTCCTCCGCCATCTTCGGCCACCTGTATCCCTTCATCATCCAAGCAGGTGCGCCCCCCACTCCACGCTGTCCCATGCAGATCCATCCATCTGGCTGTGCTAAAAACCATTCTGGCCACTCCACTCCATTGGGGTTGATAAAATTATTGGACTGAATCCTCAGTCCATTTGCCACTTCTCTGAGTTCAGTTTCAAAAGCACAACTCCTTCTGCCTTACCTGCCCAGACTGCCTTTCGACGGTTCCAGCAATCTGTAACCAGATACTAATCACTGCTGTCCAAATCCATACAGCACAGGAAATTCTACAGGTTTGGCTCTCCTCTAGTGCAAATTTACTCATGCCCCTGCAAGAAACTCTTCTGGGGTTCACAATACCTGAAACACCCACTCCCACTATCCAGAATCCCATTCCTCCAGAGTAGTTTTGCTCCTCCCAAACCGAAACACCCTTTCTCCTCTGAAGAGATGCCGCAACAGGGTGTTCCTATATAATTCTGCCATTTACACAATTACATAACAAACTTCTCCAACAGGGATGGAAGGTTAAGGAAGGGGCAAACACCATCTGTAAATGTCACTGAGTGCCCCACACTGAGCATTTCAGACCTCTCATAAAAGGGTTTGTGCATCAGGCTGCCCTCGAGGGCCAGGTGGGTGGCCCAAGACATGGTGCACTGGATTGGCTTAGAAAACCCGTGAGAGGGATGAGTATGGAGCTATGTTCACTAGCCTGCTAAGTATCACCTGTACCAAACAGCCTTACCCCAAAAGCCAACACTCCTATCTCCAGCGGCCCTCTCCTCCCAACTCCAGAGGAGCCTACCTGGGCACTGGCAGTCCCAGTTTTGTGGTCAAACTAACCCACAAGCGGGAAAGAAGGGGTCCCTCTGGAGGCTGGTCCCTCTGGGAACCCAGGCTGCCTGGGTCCAAAACAGAAGAGGATGGGCTCCAATGATGTTGTCAGGGAAGAATATATGGCCAAGAGCCATGATGGGACCCAACTGTCCACTAGAGGCCATAAAAATAGCCAACTCAGCATCTATTTCCTGGTACGGATCTCAAGGAGAACTTCTATATACTATTTTGCTTCATAACCACCTGGGATGGAAGACATCTTCACAACCACCTGGGATGGAAGACATTTCCCCTAAACCTTCCAGGAAAGAATTAAAAGCAGGTTAGAAGACTTCATCTTCAAAAATGTCTGGTGTTTTAAGTCTGGCTGAGAGAGCCTAGAACTATAGCCTAAGACTGGAAGAAGCACTTGGGGATAAGGACAATATTGGTTCAGGATTCAGGAATGCTGGGCCAAGCCCTGCCACCTGCTAATCTGGGCCAAGATTGTATCCCTCCTAAACCGCCATTTCTTCAGTTATAAAAAGAGAAGATGGTCTAAATCAGTGGTTCTTAGAGCATGCATAAGAATTAACTCATGACTCTGGAAAACAGTATGGAGATTCCTCAAAAAGATGAAAATAGAGCTACATTATGACCCAGCAATAGTACTACTGGGTATTTATCCTAAAGATATAAATGTAGTGATCCAAAGGGGAACGTGCACCAGAATGTTTATAGCAGCAATGTCCACAATAGCCAAACTATGGAAAGAACCTAGATGTCCATAAACAGATGAATGGATAAAGAAGATGTGGTATACACACACATACACACACACACACACACACACACACACACACACACACAGGAATACTATGCAGCCAACAAAAAGAGTGAAATCCTGCCATTTGCAATGACATGGACAGAACTAGAGGGTATTGTGCTGAACGAAATAAATCAATTAGAGAAAGACAATTATCATATGATCTCTCTGATACGAGGAATTTGAGAGGCAGGGCAGGGGATTGTGGGAGGTAGGGAGGGAAAAAATGAAACAAGATGGGACTGGGGAGGAAGACAAACCATAAGAGACTCTTAATCTCAGGAAACAAACCGAGGGTTGCTGAGGGTGGGAGGGAGGGATAGGGTGGCAGGGTTAGGGAAAAAATAAAAAATAATTTTAAAAAAGCATTACTCGTGAATTCTTTATAAATATGTACATGCCTGACCCTACTCCCAGACAATATCGATCATCAGATCTTGGGTGGACTAAACATGGTTGTTAGAAAAGTTCAGCTGCTGATTGTATATGCCCCACAACCTATAGTTCCAAGAACGGAACTTAACACTCTACTCCAGGTGAAAAGGTGACCACTCATGATGTTGTTGACAAGTCTCTTTCCTGACACCAAACTAGTTGAAGTCTTTGGCTATGACCAAGAAAAGCCTACACACCAGAGATAAAAACCATGCTCCTAGGGCGCCTGGGTGGCTCAGTGGGTTGAAGCTTCTGCCTTCAGCTCAGATCATGATCTCAGGGTCCTGGGATCGAGGCCCACACCGGGCTCTAGGCTCAGCAGGAAGCCTGCTTCCTCCTCTCTCTCTGCCTAGTTGTGATATCTCTCTCTCTCTCTCTCTCTCTCTCTCTGTCTCTCTCTCTCTCTCTCTCTCTCTCTCCCTGTCAAATAAATAAAATCTTAAAAAAAAAAAAAATGCCCCTAAAGCTGAGCATGACAATCACGGATTATCCAGTGGGACCATAGCCACCCCTCCCCAGGCCAGTGCAACTAGGCTGAAGACAAAGCTGTCCTTCATCTGTTACCCCTTCCATGGCCCCCAAGGTCCCCTGATCTTATCCCTGCCCCATTCTACAGGACCATCTGCTATTATGTCCCCTCTCTAGTCACTCAGCGGTGGAGGGGAATCTGGATATCTCCCGTGTTGATGGCACCACTTTCCATCCAGTCATCCAGATTATAACCCTCAGGGTCTTCCTTCTTCACCTCCTCTTCACCATGTACAGCATCCTCAGATCTTGTGAAT